>CM075883.1:9173461-9273461 GCA_038021265.1 Cyprinella venusta | reverse complement strand
GTGTTTCCTCATAATTAAACTCCTGTGAATCAAGAAGTCATAGCTAGACATGTTTCTAGTCACCGTGGTGTGCTAAAAAATGGTAAATATTAATGGGAATATACTTCAGAGATATTTTAAATTTTTATATAAAAAAAATGTAGGGGTGCCAATAATTGTGACAAACGTGTTTTGGAGAAAGAACATTTATTTCATAATGTGATTTCCCCCCATTTTCAATTCTTTTACTTCAATGAAAGCTTAGATTTTTGCAATTTTTTTTAATGAAAGATCAAAAGGATAAACAATGCAGATTTATTTTTTACAATTTTTTTTGAACATATTAACCAGGGGTACGTTTAATTCTGACCACAACTGTATGTATTTTATATATATATATATATATATATATATATAAATTTTCTTACAATATTACATATTAGGAATAAATGGAGTAATCTTGTAATTATCTTAAATAAATAAATCTTGTAAAATATATATATAAAACAAAATCAATTGAATTGCTTCACAGTGGAATTTTAATTTTTTTCTAATAATGTAATTATTTTATATAATCTATTACACTATATTATATAATAGCAAAATTTAAATAAATGGCATAATCTTGTTAAAAATCATATTTACGAAAATATATTCGGTAAACTCATACTCATATTTATTTACACTGTTTATGTCCATCTATACACTATGCAGACCAATCCAAATCCACATACATCTACTCTTAAACAGTATAATGATCCCATATTTGAGATATAGCTTTATGAAATAATCCTTGTGTGTGTGTGTGTGTGTGTGTGTGTGTGTGTGTGTGATATTCTGCTTACTGGTAGCAGTTGTTGTTGAATCGGTTGTAGCTCCCAAGGGCTGTCAGGGCCCCCAGACCGATCGCATAAGAAAAGAAGATCTGTGTGGCAGCATCAATCCATACCTGCCATCATAATTGTCATGACAACAAGAATTATATAACCAAGTCACTTGGCACTAGTTGCTTTAAACGTTCAGAACATTTGCTTACAGCTGAATTTTTGCTAACCAGCTGAAAAAATATCGAAAAATACCTTTAAGATTTGCATTAATTTTAAAGTCCAGCTGGTATTGAGCATCTATTTTGCGGAAAATGAGTATCGGAAGCGTTTCAGATATTTTAGTATCGATACGTATCGAAAAATCTAAATCTTATACAACGCTACATTGCACTTATTATTTCAGATGCCCTTTAAAAGACTACAATTTTAATGATATAATATTCAACCCGCCAAAGTGGCAAGTAGGATTGACTGCGTTGCTCGCCCCTGCTGAAATACACCTGCATTTCAAGCCCTGGTTATTATAGTTAACTGAAACTAAAGACCACAACCATAAAAAAAACATTTTTCTTACATAAATGTTAAATCTGCTACTTAAATAATAAAATAAAATGGACACATTTTAGATTAAGGTCCAATTCTCACTATTACCAAACTTTTAAGTACAACTTATGCCTCAGTAAACTCCTAATACCGTTCATTAATAGTTAGTAAGGTAGTTGTTAAGTTCAGGTATTGAGTGATTAAGGGATGTAGAATATGGTCATACAGAAAAATGCATTAATATGTGCTCTACACAGCCAATATCCGCATGCTAATAAGCAACTAGTTCATAGTGAGAATTTGAACTTAAATTAAAGTGTTACCCTAAATATATATACAAATACTAATGGTATTTCAATGATACAAAAAACACTGATAAATTTTACATTTAAATTTGATCAATGAAATGTGGAATTGCCTGGTTATACTTGCCATTGAATCAAGCATACCGTACATAAAAGCTAAAGGTGTGCAGACAGTCTCTCACCTGTGCCTCGGAGAGTTTGCTCCAGTTCGGTTTCAGGTAGTAAATAATGCCATCAAGAGCTCCTGGCAGTGTGATGCCATTAACAAACAAGACCACCAGGACCAGATATGGGAACACAGCTGTGAAATATACAATCTGCACACACATACAGACACATTACTGTAAAGGTAAAACCACTGTACCTCCTGAAATGAGGTATTTCTGAATCATCACAGACTGTTTATTGTTCACAGAACCTTTTCTCTAACAGTCAAGCACAGGAAAGAAAAACACAGCATGCAAACATATCCGCTGGGAGAGCTAATAATCGGCTTGCACGTGGACAGCGCTCTGGCCATGATCTAATTTGTCATGTTCGCAACAAACATTCATAATGGTTCGACTAATGTGTGTGTGTAGAGTAAGTGTATGTAAGGGATAATGTACAGTCTTACAATCATTACCGCGACATAAACCCAAGCAGGGTGAACAGGATCTCGACGCAAAGCAGACCATCTGACTGTTCAGTATCCCGCTTTTTACATAACTAGTTACCAAATAGATGCATGAAATATTGATTAGAGTACTTGTAGATTAGCTAAAACTTCCATAGAGAATGGCCATTATAACATACAAAACAAGCAACACGGCAAATATACTGCAACAATAGTAAAATAGTTATTTGTATATTATATTTATATATAGAACCGATCAGAACTTTAATTTTTTAAAAAGGTTTCTTATTCTCACCAAGGCTTTATTTATTTAATCAAAAATACAGTAAAACAGTGATACTGAAATATTATTATAATTTAAAAATTATTTATTAATAAAAAATTATTAATTAAAAAATTAATAATTATTTTATTATTAATAAAAAGTTATTTATTCCTGTAATAAAAGCTGAAATTTCAGCATCATTACTCCGGTCTTCAGTGTCACATGATTCTTCAGAAATCAGTCTAATATGATGATTTGATGCTCAATGAAAAAAAAACAAAAAAAACAGTTGTGCTTCTTCATGTATTTGTGGAACAGAAAGTTAAAAAACAGCATTTATTTAAAATAGAAATCTTTTATAACATTATAAAGTTCTTTACTGTCACTTTTGATCGATGCAATGCATCATTGCAGAATAAAAGTATTAATTGGGAATGTACCGATATGAACATTTTGGCCGATACCGATACCGATAATTCTTTATATCTGAAAGCCGATAACCGATATATCGGCCGATAAATCGAAATCCGATTTTTATATAATTTTTGAAAGCCTGATTGCAAAAACAAAAGTCTCACAATTAAAATTTGTTCCCTAACACAATACTCATTATAATTTCATGTAGCCGATATGACAGCACATTTTCCACTTAACTATATTTTCCTTTTTGATTCCAATCATATGTCAAGCAATTAAGATCAATCATGTTGAACAGTGCGCATCTTAAGTGTCTCAGGTGTCAAGTGTTGAAGGAAATAATTCATTATTTATCAGCTTTAATATATCAGCCAAATTTTATTATCAGGCCGATAACGATAACATAAAAACGAGCAAATATCGTTTGGATATGGTGGCCGATATATTGTGCACCCCTAGTATTAATTTAAAGTAATATCAAAAATACAAAAAAATATATAATGAGGTCTTACTGTCCCCAAACTTTTAAACGGTAGTGTATATACTCACACATTTTTTTGTAGACACGTTAACACTTTTGTTTCCTTGACTTAAATGGTGACTCTTAAACTTCTAGACATCATCTTTCACAATCATATAAAGTATTCGTACCTTTCCGGCGGATTTAATCCCCTTCCAGATGCAGAAGTAGACGATGACCCACGTAGCAAGTAGGCACAAGACCAAGTAACCGCTGATGGTACCCACTTCATCCAAACCACCAGATAGACGCAGTACTTTACGCCTGATCAAGAAAGAAACATTTTGTCAAACTACTTTAACCTGGCTTTTCCAAAAATTAAGCAACCATGTAATATTGTAAATGTTATCACAGCTAAAGAGTGCACAGCCATTGACAAAATAGAGCGAAGCGTTGTTGCATCTGCAAATGGTTAATAAACAACATAAATATCTTGTTTTTATTGAAAATGTATTCAAATTACATCATATAGTTAAAAAATGAGTGTCTCTTTTATTATTCAAATTAAGTGCAGTGATATAAACAGTAGTTGAACCGGTGTTTCACATCATTACTTTTACAGTGTCTGTTTTATTACTCCAGCTGGAATACTTTTTCAGTTTCCAGGATCAGTGTACTGCAGATTTTGTCGTCATCATTTACTCAACCTGTAAGACTTTTACAAAAACACAAAAGATGGTATTTTGAAGAATGTCGGATCTTATATCATTACAGTCAGTAACCAAAAAGTTGATGGACCCCATTGACTTGCAAAGTATTTGTTTTTCTCTCCATTCTATGGAAGTCAATGGGGACCATCAACTTCAAAATAACTTCTTTTGTGTTCAGCAGAAGGATGAAAGTCATACAAGTTTTGTAACAACTTGAGGGTGAGTAAATGGTGAATTTTTTGTGTGAACTATCCCTTTAACAGCTCATCTGATGGCACAGCACTTTGACAAATGTCTCATCAAATCTGTGCCAGGGCAAAATCAGATTTGAAAGCATTTAAAAGACACTTACTCCCAGAACTCCATAACAGACGATCTCAAACCCGCGGGCTCCAGGCAGCTGGCACTGTGGTTGAGGGAGGAGACGTTAAGAGGGGAAAGGGACGGGGACTGACTGAAACACACCCGGCTGAAGTTGGTGGTACAGTTGACGGTGTTCCACTCGTGTCCACACGTGGCCCACGGCAGAGGAGAAGTGAAGGAGTGAACCAGAAAATACAGGCCCCATACCAGAACCATGATGTAGTAGGTGTTGCAGAAGAACACAATCACCATTGATGCCAGACCAAGACCTAGAGGAAAGAAAGGTATTCCCACTGCTCCAATACATGCTGTGTCTCGTGCTGGACAATATTAAAACCCAGTCCCAGACAGATCAATACTCGGTTTTACCATTAAAAATTCAAGACAATTGCAGGTATGGATCTCTTTGTGGCTGTTGTAAAGATTGGGGTGCACGTACAAATATCTAGCTATTACTAATACTCCACCTTTAAAAAGAGGCGCGATGTTCCATGTGGCGACGCCACCCTGTTTCATGAACTGACCCAGAGCGATCTCCAGGAAGAACACTGGAATACCGCCCAAAAACACCATCAGAATATAGGGGATCAGAAACACACCTGCAACACACATGAAATGACCAAATCTTCAATAGGCAAACAGGAAAATAACCCTCTATAATATATAAAAGAGTACTTATTGCAGAAATAATACCCTCAAACGAATATAATTTAGTGTGAAATTACTGTAATGTTTTCAGACACTTCACAACACTCCCAGAAGCGCACCAAAAGTGCTAGTGTGAAAGTGTGAAGCGCTAGTGCTAGTGTCCTGCTTTCTGGACGGGAGGATGAAGGCCGAGGCGGGAGAGTGTACTTACCTAGAAAGTACTGGCTAATATTAGGTAAGTACATGGAACAGGGGTAGGTTAAGGGGTAGGTTCAGGGTTAGTAGACCTACTAGTTATTACACAGTAATTGTAGTTACTAAAATAGGTACATATTATTTACATGGGTAACTGGTAGGGATGCGCGGTATACTGGTATTGCAAAAATACCGGTATATAATAAGTTTCAAACGGTACAATATCATCATTTTGTTAAATTCGGTATTTAATGCGCTGCTGTTCCGAAGTTCTCCACTAGGTGGCAGTGCGCTACCGAAACTGACGCGGGTCACGCCACGCGAAACCGGCAAACAAATGAACACGACGGATCAAACGAAGCTCATTCGAATTTCTTCACCCACAAATGAATAAATAGAGAGAGTAGTTTCAGTGAAACAAGACATTACTTTGCCTGCTAAAGTAAGTAATGAGAATAGTAAAGAAACAGACCTCAATGGACCACTCTGCAAACAAACGTTGCTTTCAATAAAGTGTCGCCATGGGAGGCAACACATCAAATCTGCTGAAGCGCTCGTCAGTTGCTCATCCAGACTTGTTCAAAGAGTTCAGAGATCGACTGGTGAGTTCATCATTCAACTGATTTAATTTTGTCTTTTATTAAACACTCAACAGCGCACATTCATAAGAGCTTATCAATTAAATATGATACGGTAAACACGAAAGCTCGAATCTTCTTGAATGAGACGCTGGAACCAATTCAGTTTATGTTTAATCATTTTTGCAATTTCAAACAAACATATTCATTTAATTTGAATTAATAAAGACTAAAAGTGATAGTTCAATGAATGGCATTATTCCCGCTGTGGCGAGCCGAGAGAGAGAGAGAGAGATGGTAGTAATATGAATATTAATAATAATAAGCTACATTTGTCAACATTCATTAAGAAACCTGGCCTAACAATATAGCATTGATTAATCTAGAATAGATCAGTAATAAAATGACTGTTTAGCATATATGTTTAGCATCTTGACATTACTTTATGTGCATAATCTGAACCCAAACACATACAGTAACCAAACCAAGATGAATAAACGCTATAAATGTTGATAATTCTCTGTTGATGCATGACAGCTAATGGTTTACTTTACGACGACATTTCATTATTCCATTATTATTTGTTTTGTATTATCATATATTATCTTTGCACATATGGTAGTTGAGAGTTTCAAGCAGTGTTTAATAAAATTGTTTCAATTCGCTTAAATTTAGACTCTTCCCCCCCCATCCCCCCCCAGACTGTGGTATCGATTTAGTATCGATACCGAGGTATTAGGTTCTGGTATCGTACCGAAGCCAAAATTGTGGTATCGAGCCATCCTTAGTAACTGGACTGTAAAAGGAAGCGTTACCATAGTCGCTTCAGTCCCCTTCACCAGAAACAGCGGATTATCAGTGAATCCCAGTTGTCTCAGACGAAAGTTTATAAAAAAAAAAAATCCCGTGTAAAATGATCACTAGAGAGGCAGGTGTTTATGTTGATCCTCAGCTTTCCATCAAGGTGGCTCTTTACAAAATTAATCCACCTTTTCTTGATATGGTCGTTTTTTGAAAATCTAAATAAGGACATCGCATCCAGGTAGTAGCACATTATCGTGTCAAAGGCATAGCTAGCTAGCAAACTGTAGGTTGTAGTAACTAATAGTGACAGTAAATCGCTATTGAGTGGCGCACATGCGAATGTGCTCTATAGACCATTTCACAAGATGTAAACAACACTGGCCCAGAAGCACTTCCTGTTTCAGTTTGTAACTGTTTTCTTTATTTCACATGTAAAGAAAACTTCTTAAAGATGTTTGTTTAACTCTTTGATTCAGTTTTAAATGTTCTGTTGGTTGTATTTTATCCCAGCTTTTATGTAGTGTTAAAAAACTGAAACAGGAAGTGCTTCTGGACCAGTGTTGTTTACATCTTGTGAAATGGTCTATACGCACAACCGGCACATCCGGGAACTTAACTGTCAATTTTGTCCCCGCCCCCTTTTGGGGGAAAACAAACTAGACTCCCCATAGACTTCAATACAAAATAACAGCAAAAACTAACGTCCGTACACAGCTTACAGGCGTAAATAAGTTAAGAAATCATTTATATAAAACATGTCAAGTAATTATATGTCCACTCTGCCTGCCATAGTGCGTGAAAAATACACACACAAACTTAATTTGGCCAATTTAAAAACATGTCCCTATATCAGCGTCAAATTGGGGTAACAACCCCACCCAGTGGCCAGAGGTGTCTTACCCGGACATTTACTTTTACCTCGTCGAGTCACGAGGTAAGAGAGTGAATGATTTTATTTCGCTTTTTAAAGTAAAAAAAACACCGTAATGTATATCTCATGAATTAATGATTATGATGGCAGGTAGCCTGGGCTAGTTGATAACGGGCATAAAAAATGTATTTTTCACGCTCTATGGCAGGCAGACTGGACATCCGGTGTATATAAGTGATTTCTTAAGTTATTTACGCCTGTCGGCTGTCTACGGACGTTGGTTTTTGCCGTTATTTTGTATTGAAGTCTATGGGGAGTCTAGTTTGTTTTCCCCCAAAAGGGGGTGGGGACATTCTATAATGACGCAGCGCCGGTTGTGCGTATTGTCCGACCACAAAAAGAACTACAAAATTCGACTGCTTTACATCAAGCACTATAATAGTCATTATTTTGTTTTTCTTCGTTTCTGATGTCGCAATACATCATCCTTTCATGAAATCATGAAAACATACTCTACCTTGTCTGTTGACATCGTTCATTCTAAAGCCGGTGCTGGATAAACAGCGAGCGTGCGTGCGACGGTACGCTAAATTATTTATGACAGCGGCAATGGACAATTTCGTTTCCAACCAGTAGGGCGACCGAAGAGTAAAAGTTACTTGGTGTTACCTTAAACCAGAAAAGCATTAAAAGTTTTTCAGGAGTTTTCAGCCGTTTTATTTTGATAACAATTTGCATGCAGTCACTTCGAACAATGGCATAAAGCTGTTCAAAACATCAATGTAAATTGTGATAATCGTAATTAATAATCGCAATTATAATTTCAAGCCAATAATCGACAATTATGATTTTTGTCATAATCGTGCAGCCCTACTCTTTATATATGTATACTGTGTGTGTGTGTGTGTGTGTGTGAGAGAGAGACAGAGAGAGATAAAGAGAGATAGATTGTGTCTCCCTTGCAAATCCTGTTGTTTACTGACAGATAAAAATCCAGAGGTTTAGTCCATACACAACTGACACTGTTCTTGAGATGGCGTCTGGATCTTATGACACTGACGCTGGCTTATTGACATGCTTCAGCTGGCATGAAAAACAGAAAGTGAAGGGCAAAACAAAAACGCTGATAACTCTAAGCAGCGTGGGCTACATCACCACCTTCATACGTCAGAAGGTCAGCACAGACGGTTAATGTGACAAGAGAGAAGAGAACAAAGAACAGAGTGCCACTTCTTCAACCTTTGATAAACTCAGGCCATGAACATTAGACAGACATTGTCCTTCCTCTTTCTTCCTGTCTATCGGGCCCACGTTTATTATTCTCAGCTCTTTGACCTTCTGACTTATCTCGACTGGAAGATACTTCATTACATTTCAGATGTTTTAGTCGATTAGTGTGTATGACAGACAGAACAACTGAAAGTTTTTGATGTGTCCATTTTTTTTTTACTCTGCGTGGACTGATCATTAATCTCGAGTTTTCAATGTGGTCTCAAGACTTTTAGACCCAACGGTTGGATATGTTTATATGTGTGAGTATCTCACCTCCTCCGTTCTTATAACAGAGGTAAGGAAACCTCCAGACGTTTCCAAGGCCGACGGCAAATCCAACACAAGACATGATGAAGTCCATTTGTCTGCTCCATGTTTGTCGTTCTGGATGCCCCAGTTTTGCAGTGGGGTCGCCTGTATCCGCCAAACCCACGCAAACACTGGGCTCAGTCACATCTGCATTAGACCCCTCCGTCTCTGACACCAAAGGACGGGCGACTTCTGCTTCCTCCTGAGACTCATCCTCACACGTGCCTCCATCATCTGAGAGAGAGAGATTAACATGAATTTATCAATATTTGACCTGCTTTTGCTTTAATGACAGCAAGAATTTGTGCTGATATAAAGTCTATATATAGACATCATATATGTAATATACTCTCTATATATAAATTGAATGCAAATGCACCCATACAGCATGAGGGTTTGATTGTTTGCTGTACTCCTATGACATCAGTGGCAGTTTTATGCATGTCAGAGATGCAGTTGAATCCAGATTGAAGCGGATTGAAGGACTGTGTGTGTGAGAGAGAGCACGTGTAAGGAAGAAAGTGAAATAGAGACACTTGATATACAGTTAAAAACATTAAGAGACCACATCCGGATCCTGTTAAGACACATCAATAGTACTGCTAATGGAAAGATAACGTTAAGTTATTACACCACACACCATTTGGATTCCTTTCGATATCAGTTTAAAAATTATTTGTATGTCAAAAACACAGCCCCGAAAATGTATTATTGTTATTATCAAACATGTATGTAAACAAACAAACAAACAAAGTCATTCTTACTGGAGAAATGCTCTTCTGGAGACATACCGCGCGCTGGACACCAGGAGCGTCGCGCGCCCGACAATTGACTAATAGCCGCTATTAACGTTTTGATTTATTTTTTTTTCAATTCGCTTTGTTCAGTATTTTTCCGAGAGGTGCTGTCTGGTTGTTTAAATAAATTGGTCTTCAGCAGAAGGTTGATAAGATAGATCTCCAAATTACAATAATAGACGTGCGTCGCAGGCAGACGAGGAATAAGAGGGTCTCAAAAGCAGTCGACAAAGCACTTAAAGGTCAGCCTGAAGAATCGCATGGATGTCGGTTAAACGAGAATGATAGTGAGTCTTAGGGAATCTCCCGGTTTGGTAAAGTAATATAACGGGAAAGCAGGTGCTGTGCTGGTGCCCGTCTCGTTGGATTTTACACTGCTCTAGGCGTCAGCGCTCAGCTCGCACTCGCAGCGTCCCGACTATAACGCTCGACGCGGCGCTATGATTGGCTGACGGATGTGCGGTCGTCTGTGTTTGGCTGATGTCCGATGAAGTCACACAAACCTGTACATGACTAGAGACGACGCGTACTGATACACACTAGTACACTCCCTTAGAAGAATGTCAGATGTGTTGGACTTATGAATTGCAGAGATAAACTAATAAATATTTTTTTAAACTAATAATTTTATAATTTATTTAATTTTATATATATATATATATATATAATTTATTTAATAATAATAATTTAATAATAATAATTTATTTAATAATTAATTTAATATTTTTTTTAACTAATAATTTTGTAATTTATTTAATTATATATATATATATATATATAATTATATAATGAATACAATAATTTATTTAATATTAATAATTTAATAATACTAATAATTTATTTAATAATTAATTTAAATAAAAAGGAGAGATAAACTGCTTGCCTGACTAAAATTTACATCTTCTGAAATTCTTCTAAATTTACAGAAACACATCGAGTAAGCAACTCATGAAGTCATTAATTTTAAATAATTTTTAAAATTTTAAATAATTTTTTTTTTTGTCTGATGAAGTCTTCGAATTTGGACGGAATGTCATTGTTTTTAAAGAATAGTACATTTATGTTTGTAGAGTGAGTTCACTTTGGACCTTAATAACCCTTTTTTACCCAAGTAGTTTGCATTGTACTGAAGTGGATATAAAGGGTATTTTGCCAATGCTATCACTGGGCAGAAAATATCATAATATATACTGTGCATAATACATACAAGCACAGCCAAACAGCTGTGAGAAACTATTTGTGAGTCACCAAAAGCCCCCAAAATTCCATAGACTGTGTATTAAGCCTCGAGATCCAGGGGTATTAAAGGATCTTTTGCAATAAGAGCTTACGTGCAAGTTCTCTCGAGTTCCCTCAGCTGCAAAAGCACAGGAGAAATAATACTAAAGAAAGACATAGTTAGAGTTAACCCCAAACAGAAAATTATGTCACAATTTTCTCACCCTCAAGTTGTTCCAAACCCATTTCTTTCTTTCATTGAACACAAACGATGATATTTTGAAGAAAGTTAGTAACCAAATAGTTGATGGGCCCCGTTGTCTTCCATAACATGGGAAAAAATATATACGGAGTCAATGAGAACATAAACATAAACTGTTTGGTTGCCGACATTCTTCCAAATATATTCTTTTATGCTCAGAAAGTTTGTCAACTGACCAATCTGAAGGATTCATGAGATATTGTTAATTTGTATTAACACAAATGTAATAAATTAAGTTTTATTTAAAAAAAGATAAAGAAGAGTAAATCAAGATAACTACTGAATTAATACAGTGCATGATAAAGGAATAAAGTGCACAGGATGCATAAATTACATTTGATTAAGTGGGTTGTGGCTATGGCAGAGATAAATTATCCTATGGGAAGATAAATGGTTATTCCTCTGAAACTACAAGGTGAAGACCCTAATTATACATCAAACAAATGAAATGAATAAATATTATTTGCCATTCACTAACATCAGTTTTATTACCTCGAATGTAAAATCATATACTGACCTATGATTTCATATACCGAAAGCTCAGACCTGGTATGTACCTCACTGGATGATCTGGAGAAGGTGTGTCTGTTAAAATGGTATGTTTATCCTTTTCCAATAAGGAGAAGATGGCAATTTGGTGCTTCTCAATTCCAGTGCTGTGATTGGGTGCTAGCCCACCCTTCTTTCTCCCGTGGAACTCATTTGCATAATCTAAAGCACACATGCAGTGTCTTTAAAGTTTTACATGCATTTCTCACTTTCCAAACCACCACCAGAATACCTTTGGCAATAGTTTAAACGAGATGGAAACAGCTTGCCATGCAAGCATTCATTTTTGTGATATGTTGACCACCGAATAGCTGTCAGAATACTTTTTACTCTAAACATGTAGTTTACATAAGTTTCGGATGATTGCGGCCTCCCTTTGATTCAGCCACTGCTCTTACGTCCAAAAAGTCCTAAAGAATTTTCGTGGTGGTTGGCTTAAACCTTAGGGATTATTAGTCTCATGATGGGTGCAGGGCAGAAACTGCCTGTGGATCATGGAGAAGTCCTGTCCTTCCCATGCTTGAAGAGTCAGTCAGTTGCCCTAGCATCCTTATCTGATGGTGTTGGATAGGGCTGCAACTAACGACTATTTTAATAGTCGACTAGTCACCGACTATTGAAACGATTAGTCGACTAATCGGATAATTATTACATTTTTCTAAAATTTAGCATGAATTGCTTTAATTCTGTGGAAAATGATAGTAAACACAAGAAAGAAGGGGGTACTTCAATAAAAAATGCATATTTTATTGAACTTTGCTGCTGATAGGCCGATTCATACTAAAAGTAAATAAAAAATGCCCTGTCTAAAACCAATTAGGCAGAGTGCTTGGTCAGTATAGACATAATTATATGAAGAGTTTGGTTCCAAAACGCTATAAATGCATTTTGATGAATTTGAGTAAAACTGTGTTTTCTTTAGCAAGAAAATGGGAAGATGAAAACCACTATTTTCAGTTTCAAATTTTCACATAGCATTTGTAGGTTATAATATCAATAAAAAATTAAATCCAAGATTTATTATAAAAACAGATTATTTTTTCCCCAAAATGCAATAAATCCATTAACTTATTTTTTTTCAAAATGCAATTAATCAAAAAACTTTTATACACATTGAATTTCTTGTGTAATCCTATAAATCCATTGCTTTAATATAACAATATTCTTTAACACTTTAAGGGTACAGGTCATGAATTATCATGAATTCACGGATAAAATGAATCATGCATGAATTATGCATTCATTCATTCATTATTTTCATCAGGAACTAACGACATTTTTTTTTAACAGTTCAACGTATTTCATTCATGACTTCATGGATGAACAACACCTTAATTAAAACATTAACTAAGATGAGCACATCATCATGAATTATGATTTATTAAGCATGATCTAACGTTACTTCTGCATATCGCTGTTGTCAACCTAGGGATGTCGCCGCTGAGCTTTTTTGACGGCGATCAGCTGTAAAATGGCTTGGTCCTGCTCGGTTTTCGTTGACTTTGAATAAAACAACTGAAAGTTTTTCAAAAGATCCCTGGGGTCAGTGTGACAGCGTGACAGAAGTTTGATGCTGTCGCGTGAGAACAAGCAACAGCCGGCATTTCCGTTACTGTTTACATTGCGTGAATGGTGCGTTGTGATCGGTTAAGCGGATATGTTGCATTTTGCAGAAAAGGGAGACTGGCGTTTGTCGCGGTTTGGAAAGAAAGTTCGCCTTATAGTGCGTAAAATAAGGTAAATCTTACCGAGGCGAGTCAAACTCCGTTTTATTCAACTGTCCGACGTGCTTTCTCTTTAAATGTTCGTGCATCACCGAGGTGCTGCCGTGATAGCAAGGACTGCTTTGCATGATACAGGTAATCTTTTTATTCACCGTATCTAGGCTAAAATGCTCTCAAACTTTAGATGTTTTGGTATGTGCAGCTGCTGCGTTGGACACTGCCATTTCTGTATGTTATCGCTCAGCAGAGAAGCGAATGTGCTCGGTCGGAAAAAAAAAAACAAAAACATGTCTGGCGACAATTCGACAATGAAATTCATTGTCGACTATTTCCATTATCGATTTTTATCGACAACGTCGACGAATCGTTGCAGCCCTAGTGTTGGACATTTGTTTGTAATAGTCCACCAAGATCCAATGGAAATGTTGCAAACCTTTCTACACTGTTGCAGTACTGCTGACTTACAAGTGCTGCATGGGCATTATAACTGCTGTGCACATGCAAGAAGAGCCCTTTGTTAGTGTAAGTGAATATAACGCCCTCTTGTGGGGGAAGCGTGCACTTGTCTATCAGTGAAAGCTGTTGAGGTTTAAAAGGTTCGTTCACCCAAAAAAGAATTCTTTTATGAATTACTCGCCCTCGTGTCATTCCAAACCCGTAAGACTTTTGTTCATCTTCAGAACACAAATGAATATCTTTTTGAGAGATTTCTGTCCCTCCGATGACCGCTACGCAACTACCACTTCAATGTTTTGAAAAACTCACAAAGATCGTAAAACTAATCCATGTGGATTGAGCGGTTTAGTCAAAATTTTCAACAATGAACCTCATTGGTTCTTGCTGAAGTTCAAACGAACTGCGTAACACGAGAATGAACCTCATTGGTTCTCAGCCTCAAGTGAACATGCTTGAGCTTACTTTGACCACAACTGATGTGTGTTTATGAATGTTTGTGTGAATAAATCCCTAAATTCAATTTGTTCATCATAAACAGCGATCAAGTCTCTTCAGAAAAAAGTTGGCTAAACCACTCAATTCATATGGAAACATTTACAATCTTCATGAACATTTTGAAGCGTCAAAGTGGTAGTTGCGTTGTCAATGGAGGAACAGAAAGTAGGTACGTGACAAAAAAAAATCAATACGAGAAAATTCAAATATAATCAGCACCATATGATAGATAATAAAAATACCTAAAAAATGGGTTTTAAATGATTAAAATCGGATAATATTTAAGAAAGTTATGGAATTTTTTAATTCGGAAATTAGGGGTCATTTTTGTACCTAAATAAAACAATGAAAAACTGTGACCTCTTCTGCTTGAACAAACACTTCAAAATATCATAACTTCCTAATTTCTTGGTCTATTTGTATAATTCAAACACCATAGTGTAGATAATTAAAAGCCCAACAAGATTAAGATGACCTCTTTTTAAAAGGAATAGATGCACACTTATTATTTCTATTAACCACTTCCTCTGATGAAACCGAGAGCATCAATCCACACATATCTTTTCAGACAATTAGCATTGACACATGAATTTCATTGTTTCATTAGTAGGCCGTTTCTTGACTAAATGCTGGCAAGCAATTTAAATGGTAATAAAAAAAAAAAAAAATCTAAAAACATCACTTACATCACTAGAGTTTTCATCAAAAAATACAAACTTTTATTGTAATTCAAGCTAAAAATCAGACAATTCTATCAACAAAACGATTACTAAAATAGTTGACGATTATTTTAAAAACTGGGAGAAGTTTTGGAAGCCAATTTGATCAAATGGCTGATTCTGCTTTTGACAACAACGTCACTTGCGGATCGTAAAAAAACACATGCGAATGTTACAATCAATCCCAAACTTCACCTAATTCAAGTTAAATGTATAATCTTTCAAAAGTATTGGGTTTGAAACGAAAAAAAATACTCCCTTTCATAGAGGATTTTGATGCCAAACACGAGAGAAATGTTGCTTTGCTTATAACTTTTTCCTACTACAGCTATCTTGGAAATTTGAACGTCAGAATCAACGTGATGATGTAATTTACGTCACTAGTATATACATTTTAGAGGCAGTCACAAAGCAAAGATATACGACAGACTTCCTTAGTCGACAACGCGTATTGCGCTGAATACCTGCTGGGAACACAGCCGCGGGAACAAAACGCTCGCGCGTATATGGTCAGTTTGTCACGTACCTACAGAAAGCACTCAAATTTTGTCAAAAAGATCTTTATTTGTGTTCCAAAGACGAAGGTCTTACGGGTTTGGAACGACATGAGGGCGAGTAATTTAATCAGAATTAAAATTTTTGGGTGAACTAACCCTTTAAAGGGATACTCCACTTTTTTGGAAATAGGCTCATTTTACAACTCCCTCAGAGTTAAACAGTTGAGTTTTACCGTTTTCGAATCAGCAGATTTTCTGATATTTAGAAGAATATCAGTAACCAGACAGTTTCTGGTCTCATTGACTTCCATTTTATATATTATTTCCTACTATGGAAGTCAATGAGACCAGAAACTGTCTGGTTACTGATATTCTTCTAAATATCAGAAAATCGGCTGAATGGATTCGAAAACGGTAAAACTCAACTGTTTAACTCTGAGGGAGATGTAAAATGAGCGTATTTCCAAAAAAGTGGAGTATCCCTTTAATTCTTCCAACCAATTAACAACAATTAACACACCACACATACTGTTCTATAAGTATGAATTTATTAATTAATTTAACTTACATATCTGACCATTTCAAATAGTGCATTACAATGGAAAAAAAACCTGTGCTTAACCAAACCTGAGATAAATAGACACACATTATGTGACTATAAATATAAATGTACACACCACACATTTATATATATTAATAAATAATAATAAAGGAATAAATAATTTAATAAATGGTGATATGACAAATAAATAATTTCAATAAATATGCAACGTTGAATAAATAAACTCTTCCTTAAATAGAGAATATGCAACTTGTGCAACACCAGCAAATTATATCAGTGAAAGTTTAGCTATTATTCTCCCTGTTAAGCTCATGAATATTTTATGATATGTCATCGGAGCAGGGGGTGACGGCTATATAAAGGTCAAGCTTGCAGCAGCGCCTGGTATATCTCTTACAGTACCAGCTTTTAATTTCCTAAACCAGGCTTTACATGAGGCAAACTAACTCTGGATCAGTGATCAGTGTAAAGCGTAACTGGTTCAGAGGTCTTGGTGAAGGTCTCCATGCTCTGGCCTTTTGCTTTGCTCTTCTGGATGCCACGAGACCAGACGCTGGTAGCGCTCCTGGCGCTGCTGGTCAGGGTCGACGTTCACCCACACACTCCCTGTCCATTTAAAGCCCCGAGTGACCGAGCAGTCGCCGTGGAGAGAGAACTCATCCAACTCTCCAACCCAACCTGATGGAAACGAATGGAGAAGAACAATGTTGAGTTCGTTATTATTCGTCACGCATACGCTACCGGTCAAAAGTTTGGAATGATTACGAATATCACCATTGCCATCTGAGAGGTGGTTGTACCACAGTAGGGCAGTTCCAGCTACAGGTTTGACCTTCAGATTTCCCTTATCACAGTACTGCTGAGAGAGATCACCTAAGACCTGAAACACACACATTTTAAGTGAACTCAAACACTGCAATAGATAGCCATCACAATTCAAGTCTTCTTCCTGTTGCCGCCAGGTTGCTAGGCAACAGAGCTGTTGCCATAGAAACGAGACGTGGCTCACCTCCTCCTCATACGTTCTGTTGTCGGCCACAGGGAAGCTGGTCTCTCCCCCTTCATCCGCCGAGTTCAGATACAGCAGGACCGTCAGATACCTGGGAAATAGAAACACGTTTATGATGCCGCAGAATTATTACGAGTCGGTCAAATTAGATGTACTTTAAATGTACCTGCATGCGACTTGGTTGGACTGATTTGCTGCCAGATGTGTGTGTGCGCAGCTGCTGTCGGGGTTGGGCGGGCTGCTGTCGTGGTGGGCGTGGCTGTGCCCGCCCTGCTCGTAACGGACGACTTCCATTGGCTCGCTGAGATCGACCAGAGACGACGGCAGTCGCGTTACACGCGTCACTCTGAGGAAAAACAAAGTTTGTCAGTGCGTTTATTTGCAAACTAGCTCTACTTTGTGTACTACGTCTAGTGCACAAGTCTGGAGCCTTTTAGCAGACTTTATACCAGACTCATGTCCTTCTGGGAAGTTCGTATTTACGAGTTGGGAAGTCGTGTTTGCGACGTCAGGTGTGTGAGATGGCGGTGTACCTTCTCTTAATTAACTAGACAAAAAAGGCTTTTAAACTCTACTTCTAGAAAATGAAGAACAAACGAGTATTGCTTTTTATTAGGGCTGTCAAACGATTAATCGTGATTAATCACATCCAAATTAAAAGTTTTGTTTACATGATATATGTGGGTAAACACTGTGTATAATTATTTTGTATGTATATAAATACACCAACATGCATGTATATTTAAGATAAAAATATTATTTATATATAAAATATTTATATTTGTATGTAATATAAATCTATATACAGTAAAAACACGAAAATCTTTCTTAAATATATACAAGCATGTGTGTGTATTTATATATATATAATAATCATACACAGTGCACCCACATATATCATGTAAACAAAAACTGTTATTTTGGATGCGATTAATCGCGATTAATCATTTGACAGCCCTAGTTTTTATGCTTTTGATTAATTTATGAATCCCCTGTAAACGTCATTGTTACATTTTATATTGTTATATTACAATTAGGGTTGTGTATCGTTTGAATTTGAACGATTCTGATTCCGATTCCTTGTTTCAATTCCGGTTCCAAACGATTCTCGATTCCGATTCTTTTAAGAGGCAGGGTCAAAAAAGTTTAGCCAATCTTGCTAACCAACGGTGTTTTTGAAGGAAACACTCCTTTCTAAAGGAAAATACTCCTTTTGGTCACAAATTTTTCATTTTGCTGAGATTTTGTTATTTTAAGAAAAGTGAAGCCACACTTTGGACCGCCGACGTAAGCTACTAATGTTCGACTCGCGCGGTTATGCCAACACTTCCGGTAGAAGCTTCTTCATTGGTGTTGTTCAGCGGTTTCTACTTCTGGTCGGCGGACTGTGAATATCGAAACTAGGAATCGAAATTTTAACTTTTGAACGATTCCGGAAAAAACGAAAAGTAAGTCCCGGTTCCAATCGATACTCGATTCTCAATACCCAACCCTAATTACAATGCTATTATATTTTGTACATGTAATTAGCTTGCTTTTTAAAAAAAATGCCTGATAATGTGACTGCTAAATACCTATACGTATTGTGGCATTCTGGTATGTTTCTCACTTACAAACCCCCAACTCGAAAAGATCGAGGCTTAAAGAAAATCCCGAGCTACCCACTTGTATTTATGACTTTGTGGTGCCGTTTAAACTCATAAGATCTTTCCAACAAAACAAGAACACACAATTTTACTCAAAGCAATGTACCAGAACAATACTAGAGAATACCAGAACCATCCCTCTGGGCTCACCTGGGCTTAAAGGGATATTTCACCCCCAAAAATCTAATTTTGTCATCATTTAGTCACACTCAATTGGACATCTGATTCAGATCAGTTGGACATGGCTGTTAACAAGAGGTAAAAACTATATAAATACTGTTCGTTTTCTCACACAAACCGCTCGTTTCGTGTCTTAGGCCATTAATGTGTACTTACATATACGAGTCATTAAATCATGTTTAATTTGGACTTCTCTGTGTATGCTCTTTGAGGTGGTGACCTCCATTATATGACTGACAGACAAGAAAAAGTTCGACCTAAAAATATCAAAATTGAAATTACTGTGGAAACAAAGATATCTAAATCTTGGATGCCCTTGAGGTAAGCTAAAACATATTAAAAAATTAATTTCAATGTGAAATATCCCTTTAAATCGTATAAATTAATCCAGAGCAGACACTTATCACGGTTGAGATGTGGTTTGGGAAAGAGTAAGAAAAATACACACCGTCGCCCAGCCTCTCAGGAACCTAGTGTCAGAGTCGCATGTACCCCATACACACTGCTTGACCATTTTAAACGTAAAATGACAAGAAAAAACGAATGAAAACTGACTAACTGCAATGCATTTCAATGGAAGTGGAAGCAGAGAATGTCCGAGTGTATTGGGTTAGCTGCGCACTGTGATTGGCTCATCGCGTTTGAGGGTGTGGCTTAGCCATAGGTCAATTGTGATGGATCCTTTTGTATCCCAGCCCTGAGCTTTAACCACTGCAGCAGCCACCAGACTGCATCACCTGTTTCTGATGCTCCTCAGCAGGTGATGTGTGCCCTCTCCGAGGTAAAGCCGAGTGTGTGTGCTTCTCTGCCTGACCTCGCCGTTCCCGCCCGAGCCTTGTCCATCTCCACCATACTGCAACACTCCTCCACTGACACGCTTAAACTCCTGCAGAGACAGAGCTCCTGCGAACACACACCAGACACCAATCTCAGTCATGCAGCATTAAAATCACATTCTGAATCTGCACATTACGCTTGCAAGGATGTTGCCGTATAGTTGTTCTGAATGTTTTAATGCACTCTTATGTGGTTGCTAGCGTGCTCTAAGTGGTTTCCTTCAGGTCCAAATCAAGAGAGTCTCTATGATATTCAAGTTTCTCTATATGGATCATTCCTTCATTGTATCTCAATGGGATTAGTCAACAAGCCGCATGATTTCAGTTATCATTCATGTCGATAACAAAATGGCAAATAGTGCGGGACAGGTTACATGCTAGGGTTTAAGATTTAGGGTTGGGGTGTGTTTGATTCCTCAACTTTAAATATGAGCAAGGGTAATAGAGATGCTCGTCTCAGCAAACAGCACAACCAAATATTACAGTTGACGGCAGCGTTACAATGAACAAGGCGAGAATAAAGAGAATAGCGTTTCTCTGTTTTTCTCCTTTACTCGCGGGTCAGTGAGTCTTCACTCTTTCCCCTCCGGAACCGAACCACAGCGGGATGCTCTCCAGACAATAGGGCAGGGGGGACCGGAAGAGGGGACACTACCTCGGCGAGTCCGTATTTGAGGCGGATGTGTGTGTGTGTAACCCTCATATTAATGAGACTCTAATAGGATCCATCCGGAAGCTGCTAGAAAACATTGCATGTTGTGTCATTGTGTCAGACCCCCCACTCTCTCTCACACCCACACACACACACACACACTTCACTTACCAGAAGGGTTGGTCTCAAGCCCGGTGTGGATTTTCCGTAAATTGTACGAGCTCAGCCAAGATCCATCGGTCGAATGGGACAGACTCAAAATCTGTGGCAGAACAGATGCTTTTAAATCTGGGAAAATGTATTTCATTACTCTCTCTACTTCTATCTCTCCATTTTGTCATCCTCGAAAGGCAGAGTTCACCCAAAAATAGAAATTGGTCATCATTTACTCACTCGCGTGTCATGACAACAAATGAGATCCAGAGAAGCACTACAATGTTGTGGCGTTATACCGGAAGCCATTACTCAGTTATTTCACAGAAAGAGGGGCAGCAAAGATATAGGGGTGAGTAAATGATGACATTTCTAGTGGTAAATGTAAGGTTGGAGAGCGGCAGTGAGTGTAGGAGACCGTGTCTGACCTCCTCCCTCTGCAGAAGCCCGTCCTGGTTGAGGTCGAGCAGGCTGAAGAGCTCGTCCTGAGTGAGCTGTTCCTCCTGGCTGTCCGGGGCCGTGAGGCGAGCGCTGTGGGTCAAGCCCTTCAGCTGGGCCAGCTGCATCACCACACTGCTCTCCTCCACACTCAGGAACCCCGGGATCTCTGCAACACACAGCAACATGCGGCTTTAAATGCATTGAATATACACTCACTGGCCACTTTATTAGGTATACCTGTCCAACTGCTCGTTAACACTTAATTTCTAAGCAGCCAATCACATGGCGGCAACTCAGTGCATTTAGGCATGTAGACATGGTCAAGACAATCTCCTGCAGTTCAAACCGAGCATCAGTATGGGGAAGAAAGGTGATTTGAGTGACTTTGAACGTGGCATGATTGTTGGTGCCAGAAGGGCTGGTCTGAGTATTTCAGAAACTGCTAATCTACTGGGATTTTCACGCACAACCATCTCTAGGGTTTACAGAGAATGGTCCGAAAAAGAAAAAACATCCAGTGAGCGGCAGTTCTGTGGGCGGAAATGCCTTGTTGATGCCAGAGGTCAGAGGAGAATGGCCAGACTGGTTCGAGCTGATAGAAGGGCAACAGTGACTCAAATAACCACCCGTTACAACCAAGGTGGGCAGAAGAGCATCTCTGAACGCACAGTACGTCGAACTTTGAGGCAGATGGGCTACAGCAGCAGAAGACCACACCGGGTGCCACTCCTTTCAGCTAAGAACAGGAAACTGAGGCTACAATTTGCACAAGCTCATCGAAATTGGACAATAGAAGATTGGAAAAACGTTGCCTGGTCTGATGAGTCTCGATTTCTGCTGCGACATTCAGATGGTAGGGTCAGAATTTGGCGTCTACAACATGAAAGCATGGATCCATCCTGCCTTGTATCAACGGTTCAGGCTGGTGGTGGTGGTGTCATGGTGTGGGGAATATTTTCTTGGCACTCTTTGGGCCCCTTGGTACCAATTGAGCATCGTTGCAACGCCACAGCCTACCTGAGTATTGTTGCTGACCATGTCCATCCCTTTATGACCACAATGTACCCAACTTCTGATGGCTACTTTCAGCAGGATAATGCGCCATGTCATAAAGCTGGAATCATCTCAGACTGGTTTCTTGAACATGACAATGAGTTCGCTGTACTCAAATGGCCTCCACAGTCACCAGATCTCAATCCAATAGAGCATCTTTGGGATGTGGTGGAACGGGAGATTCGCATCATGGATGTGCAGCCGACAAATCTGCGGCAACTGTGTGATGCCATCATGTCAATATGGACCAAACTCCATGAGGAATGCTTCCAGCACCTTGTTGAATCTACGCCACGAAGAATTGAGGCAGTTCTGAAGGCAAAAGGGGGTCCAACCCGTTACTAGCATGGGGTACCTAATAAAGTGGCCGGTGAGTGTATATATATATATATATAGAGAGAGAGAGAGAGAGAGAGAGATAACGATTCTCCCGCGATTATGAACAGACTAATAAATACGTAATTTACTAGAGGTTCTGACAAACTGCTAATTGCTGCAGTCTATTTAAATGTTTAATTAATATGAATGAATTATTTTTAAAAAAACGGCTTGAATGAATGATTCGATGACTCATTTGTAAGTACTTTATTGATTCATTTAGGGCTGTGAAACGATTAATCGCGATTAATCGGATCTAAAATAAAAGTGTGTTTACATAATATACTTGTGTGTGGTGTGTATAATTATTTTGTCTATATAAATACTCACATGCATGCATTTATTGAAGAAAAATGATGTGTTATTAATATATCAAATATTTATATGTATGTATAATATTCATAAATATAAATATATAAAGTATATACATGCAAATATTTCTTAAATATATACATGCATGTGTGTGTATTATACAAAATAATTATACACGTTGCACATATATTATGTAAACACAAACTTTTATTTTGGATGCGATTAATCGCGATTAATCGTTTCACAGCCCTAGATTCATTTCTGGATGAATCAGCATTTTTTTGAACGAATTTCTGGATTAAATGATTCAATGCCAAATACATTTTTAACCAACATGACATCATGACTTTTGCGTAAACATACACGCCATTTTCGAGTCAAGTGGCGTGTTATCTCTACGCATTTTGAGCTATCCGCGTGTATCCGCGTGTATGTTTACGCCATTATCGTCCGCGTCATTCCGCGTGTCAGAACACGCGCGTCAAATGTCCAGTCATAAATGCCATTAACCCCACTGACGTTTAGTTAAGTTTAGGGATAGGGTTGAGGTAAGTCATATCTTTTTTTTCACTAGGATGGTAAGGGAACAGTCATAAATGCCATTAACCCCAGTGACGGTTAGGTTTAGGGACGGGGTTGAGGTAAGTCATATATTTATATAACGTTAAGTCAACGGTGTTCATAAACACGCGATTATGCGTCTTGATAGCACGCCAAAAATGCAAATACGAATTGGCGTGTCATACACACGCTACTTCATGAGATCAGTCTGTTTTTAACAGTCACTTGTCGCCAACTACTGGTGTAACGATGTAATCGACACAATCGTTAAGCGCCGTGTTGCTTTTAAAAGGTGATTTACTCGATTTTGATAGCTTCTGCAGACATCAGTACACACTTTTATTCCAGTACTTTTGAGATGATATGAATATTTGATAGATGATATAAATATATAACACCGAAATAACCGTTTGAAATGGTTGAAAAGATTGAAGATACGGTTTCAAACCTATACATGGCAACTGCTCTCTCTGGATTATCGGCAGCTTTAAATGTTTCGGTGTGATTTTTTCAAAGGCTAAATAGACACAGGTGAATCCTTATCATTTAGAAATAAGGTCGCATGGGTTATTGAATCAAGATCGCAATCTTTTAAAGATTAATCATGCAGCTCTACCAGGAGAGCCCTTTAAAGTTAGTTTGGGGTCAGTAAGATTTTTTTTTTTAAGGATGCATTAAATTGATCAAAAGTGGCAGTGAAGACATTTACAATGTTATAAAAGATTTCTAATTTAAATAAATGCTGTTAAAAAATTAATAATCCTAAAAAATACATCACGGTTTCCACAAAAATATTTAGCAGCTCAATTGTTTTCAACATTGATAATAATCAGAAATGTTTCTTGAGCATCAAATCATCATATTAGAATGATTTCTGAAGGATCATGTGACACTGAAGACTAGAGGACAGGGATCACGGGGATAAATTATACTTTTACAGTATATCACAATAGAAAACGGTTATTTAAATTGGTATAATATTTCACAATATTACTGTTTTTACTGTATTGATATAAAAACCTGACAGACTTCACAAACATTTTTAAAGAAAATAGTACCAACCCCTAACACTTAAAGGGACACTAAGGGTCATTTTCTGGCTTTTCTCAGTCTAGAAAGCTCCAAATTCAAAAATTATTTCACATTTCTTCTCCATAAATGACCCATTTTAAATACACATTCATCATTCCAGAGGTGGAATGACCCTTTAAACAGTAGTGTACATACTATACATAATCAGCCAATATTACAGATGTTTTAATTTATTAGTTATTATTGAATGAATATATAAATGTTCATTCTTATTTCCCATTTAAATTCACTTAAACTAAATCTTTAAAACACAAATAACGTAATTCACACTCTTAAATGTAATCTTCACTATAATTTCACACATTAATGGTGTTATGCCTAAATTTACATGTAGCATTTAAAATTGTTTTCAGTTGAGTGATTTACAATCAATTTGTTGAAACAGAGCCGTATATAATTTACAAATGGACCATTTATCTGTGATTAATTACATAGCAGACTTTTATTTTGCAAATAAATACCTCAGATTTTTTTTTGGATTTATTTGATAACAGTTAGTATACAACAGTCATACAATTTAATAAATAGTACAGTTGCTATTTAAAGGGTTAGTTCACCCAAAAATGAAAATTCTGTCAGTATTTACTCGCACTCATGTTGTTCCAAACCTCTGTGTGTTTATTTGTTCTGCTGAACACAAAGGAAGATATTTGGAAGAATGTTTTAATCAAACCGATCTCATTCCCCATTGACTACCATAGTATGATTTTTTTCCTATGGTAGTCAATGGGGAATGAGATCTGTGTGATTAATTATAAAACAGTTTTCACACGATGAATTCAGAGTTTATAAGCTTTCAAATGATACCTAATTTATGACAACTATGTGATATAATAAAAAAAGGCGATAAAAAATAATATTATATTTTAGAGGATAATAAATATAAATATTATCATTTTGAGAGGATAATATTATACTATAATTTTTATTTTTTTATTGAAAAATACTAGATTGTATGTTTTATTATGAACTTTTAGCATAAAAACAGAAGTTTCAATGATTAAAAGTGGGTGCATCGACTTTTTGTGACAAAGCTCAAAACTCCTGTTATGATGCAGATTTTTTGAGGTGCACTCTTGTCATAAATTCATCAATTACTCTTCCTACATAATTTGTAACACAAAACAGGGGTAGAATATCTATTTAGAAGTCTTAGGCCTTTCCAACGATATATAATTTGTCATAATTAGATTAGGATTTAATAGAAATATAGACCATTTCAAAAGATGTAAACAACACTGGCCCAGAAGCACTTCCTGTTTCAGTTTTTTAACACTACATAAAAGCTGGGATAAAATACAACCAACAGAACATTTAAAACTGAATCAAAAAGTGAAACAAACATCTTTAAGAAGTTTTCTTTACATGTGAAATAAAGAAAACAGTTACAAACTGAAACAGGAAGTGAAAACATTCTTCCAAATATCTTCCTTTGTGTTCAGCAGAACAAATAAACACATAGAGGTTTGGAACAACATGAGGGTGAGTAAATACTGACAGAATTTTCATTTTTGGGTGAACTAACCCCTTAAGTGTGTCAAACAGGCCTCAGTAGTGACTACGTTTACATGCAGCCAATTTTCGAGTTATGGTCGGATTAAGGTCACTTTTCGGGTTTCTGAAACATTAGGGATAACCCGTTTACATGCGTGAGCAGAGAGAGTTTCTCCTGTATACATGGAATAGGCTCTATGCACGATCGCTTCCATATTTGTCTCAGCACACCCACTCACTTCCGGTGCTGCGTCAGTCTATGGTCATAAGCCGGTTTTGCGATAGGTGGAAATAGTGTCAAATTACACTCGCTGTTTATAAAAACGTCCTCCGGTTAACGTGAATGATGTTAACAACACTGTGAGGCAGTTATCTGTCACACAAGAGTAAAAAAGAGAAGTTATTTAAATTATATATTTCGAGCCAAATCAATAACTTTGAGTGTTAGTATTCTCTCATATCGTACGAAATTCGACTAGCGAATCAGCGTTTCTAAAATCGTTGTCTCAGTTTCTGAGAAAACGGATTTTATTACAGTTTTGCCGCCTATACACTTGGCCTGCAGAACGCGCTTCCGGAAGTAAAGACGCTGACTGAGATTCGTTCGAACACACGTCAGCAGGGTTCGTGCATAGAGTGAATTGCAATCATAGACAGTAAAAGAAATGGACAGAGCGATCTCATTGGAACTCCATTGAGACGACTGAAGCCCGTTTTTGGCGATTTTTTAGCACTTCCGTCCCTGACGCGCAGACTCATACAGAGCTAGTCTACGTAGATGTGACGTGAGTGACCCGTTTGATTTCTAGTGCGGTGGCATGAGAAATCTGAATCATTCCCTTCCGAAACATGCGCAGAGGCGGAGAGTATGAATAGGAGCTGTCCACGGGCTAGGAGAAGGAGACAAGTTTGCTAGGTATTCTGATAAATTATTTTGTCATTCTGCCTCCACGTTTCCCGATTGCGTGCGAGCTTCTTCTCCTGTCCATACGGTAATCTCAAAACTGCGCGACAGGGAGTCGCGCGGGTATGACGCAATCGTTAGCCTACTTTCACTAAAACTGCTTCTACGGGGCCATAACATAAGCTACAAGGTAATGGAGCTATTTATACATTGTCGAGTTTCTTTAGAAATAAATAAAGGACAAATGGGGTCTTCAAACGCCTCAGATGTAAAGTTATTCACTGTCAAAGTGACGCCAAAATGAACGGGAGTCAATGGGAATGCTAACGCAAGTGAAGTTCTGCAACAAGATGTCAGCTCCCGCGAGGCTTCAACTTCCGGTCGATGGATTACCCCCTTGATTGCAATATCCCGATGTAAACGGCGACGCGCGGTTAGCGTCTAGACGTACGGACAACCTTAAGACGCAAAATGCGTCATTTCCGATTCTTCTTCCTGTATCCAAAGTCAAAAATAACAGCAGTATGCGGATAATGAATAGTTCGGGGCAGATAGCGATCGCCTTTGTTTGCGCTATGATGCTGGTAACGTTACTGAGCTCGCTCCAAAAGTATGCTGTGCTGTGTCTCGCCATGTTTACTTCCGGTATACTGCACGCGGATTTTTGTATGCGCCGAGAAGTTTCTCTACTCAAAAGATCAAGATTCCTTGCGAATAGAACATGCGCAGAACACAAATCACTATGGGGATATGCCGATACGCGTTTACATGACCAAAAATTCGGGTTAGAAAAGGGGTACCCCAGGTATAATATCCCGGTTTTTAAAATCCGGGATATGAGCATTTTTCGGGTTTTTGCCGGTGTTTACATGGACGTTCGCGACCGGGTTATTGCTAATATCCCGGTTTTGAACGGGTTATTGGCTGCATGTAAACGCAGTGAGTGATGCTATGGTGGTACGGTCAGAACGCCAGGGCATTGCTATGTGGTTGCTAGGGTGTTACTTATCAGCCGAAGATCCAGCACACCTCTTAACAATGTGTTCAGAGCATCTTAACAAGCTGACATGATTTCCGAGCATCCCCGTTTGATCTATTGTAGAAGCAAGTGTCTGTGCGAGTTACACTGATCGAGCGTCGACGAGGGGGAGAACATTATGAGATTAGGCTGAAGGATTAAAGGATCTCAGTCACACTGTGCAGGGCTAATCAACAGACCTTCCCTGCAAACAAGTGCTAATGTCATCAACTCGCATCGGGTGAGAACCATCATTTCCAGGTGAATGTGAGGATGGCTTGAATTGGTAGCAAGAAGTACCAGTCAGTCTGAGGCCAGTTGCACGAACACAGCTACACAACTAGCCGTTAGCTAGTCTTACTTTTCAGAGAAAAAAATCATGTAACGGGCACTGTATATATTAAGATTCGTTTTATTTAGGTAGTGGTTACATTTTTTAATAGGTAATATAGTGAATAGTGGCCTTTAAGTTGTCAAATCTAATGAATTGCGCCCATCCCCCTCTTTAAGACTCATGGTATTGCCCTGACCCATTGAGAGTGTTAATGAGACTGAGCCATTAATGTGTCCTGGTGGGGGCCATTGTTTCTCTGGGATGGGTGAGAGTGCTCCGTGTTTTAGATGGCTGTATATAGGTTTCAGTGTTATCCATCACCGTTATTGTTTCGTGCCATTCAAATGCAGATAACGCGTAAACATATAGACGCACGCTCCTCATAAAGCTCTTCCGCATGGTTTGTCTGCGAGAGATGCAGTCTCTCTGACTCATTAGACTGGATGAGGGGAAAGAAAGGGTCCTGGGAATGGAGTGGACAGGAAGTGTGGGCCATTTTTGGGGTGGACATTGTGTGTTGCTCCCAGCAGGGGAAGAACCACTCCTCAGCATCACACACACGCACAGACGCGACTCCAGCCCTCTCACACTTACACACTTCCTTTCACACATCTCTGTCACACACACAACCCTTACTCAGCTTTACACTCTCACTGTCTGACCACTTCTCATACAGTAAACACAAAAATCAATATCTATCTATCTATCTATCTATCTATCTATCTATCTATCTATCTATCTATCTATCTATCTATCTATCTATCTATCTATCTATCTATCTATCTATCTATCCATCCATCCATCCATCCATCCATCCATCCATCCATCCATCCATCCGTCCATCCATCCATCCATCCATCCATCCATCTATCTATCTATCCATCCTTCTATCTATCCATCCATCTATCATCCATCCATCCATCTATCTCCATCCATCCATCCATCCATCCATCCATCCATCCATCCATCCATCTATCTATCTATCTATCTATCTATCTATCTATCTATCTATCTATCTATCTATCTATCTATCTATCTATCTATCTATCTATCTATCCATCTGTCCATCCATCCATCTATCTATCTATCCATCCTTCTATCCATCCATCCATCCATCCATCCATCCATCCATCCATCTATCTATCTATCTATATATCCATCCATCCATCCATCCATCTATCTATCTATCTATCTATCTATCTATCTATCTATCTATCTATCTATCTATCTATCTATCTATCTATCTATCTATCTATCTATCTATCTATCTATCTATCTCCTTCCATCCATCCATCCATCCATCCATCCATCCATCCATCCATCTATCTATCCATCCATCCATCCATCCATCCATCCATCCATCCATCCATCTATCCATCTATCTATCCATCTGTCCATCCATCCATCCATCCATCTATCTATCTATCCATCCTTCTATCTATCCATCCATCTATCATCCATCCATCCATCCATCTATCTATCTATCTATCTATCTATCTATCTATCTATCTATCTACATCCATCTATCCATCCATCTATCTATCTATCTATCTATCCATCTGTCCATCCATCCATCCATCTATCTATCTATCCATCCTTCTATCTATCCATCCATCCATCCATCCATCCATCCATCCATCCATCCATCCATCCATCCATCTATCTATCTGTCTGTCTGTCTATCTATCTATACTTCCATCTATCTATATCTATCTATCTATCTATCTATCTATCTATCTATCTATCTATCTATCTATCTATCTATCTATCTATCTATCTATCTATCTATCTATCATCCATCCATATCCATCCATCTATCCATCCATCCATCCATCCATCTATCTATCAATCATCCATCCATCCATCCATCCATCCATCCATCTATCTATCAATCATCCGTCCATCCGTCCATCCATATATCTATCTGAGCATGTGATTAACTTCCTAGTGGTTAATCTGTTGTGTTGTATTATCATAATCACACTCTTCGGGGGAAAAAAAGAGCAAAAAGGAAGTGTGTGGTACAGTAGAGCTCACTGTTCATCATCTCCAGCAGAGAAACGGAAGAACCAGCAAGTCACACACACAGTCACACATACACACCCTCCCTAACCAATCCAATCTGACGGTCTCCAAAGTCCCGCCCTCTCCCAAATGGGCCTCGGGCAGTGGTGTATAAATACAGTATTACTGATTTACCCCGACACTACCTTACAGCGACCCTCAACTCTCTCTCTGGACTATAATGCTGACAGCGTCCGCTCTACTGCTGCTTCTGCTCGGCCCAGGCATCGATGCCAAGCCCAACGGACTCTGGGAGCTCCAGGGATCCTCTCGTTGTGTGCCCATCCCAACCAACATGGCCCTGTGCCAGGGTCTGGGCTACAACAGCATGCGGATGCCCAACCTGCTGGGACACGAATCTCCAGCTGAAGCGGTGCAGCAGAGCACCAGCTGGCTCCCGCTCCTGTCCCGAGAGTGCCACCCGCACGCCCGCATCTTCCTGTGCTCGCTCTTCGCCCCCGTGTGCCTTGAGAGGTAAGACTGCCTTCTGAACAGACTGACGGTTTCATTGATTAGGAGGAACGATGCCCCTCAAAACTTTATTTTAAGGTGTTTTTGTTACACTTAGTAAGTACTGAGTAATATTAGAGGGATAGTTCACTTTGAAATTAATTTTTGATATGTTTTAGCTTACCTCAAAGGGCATCCAAATTTAGATATCTTGGTTTCCGCAGTAGTTTCAATTTTGATATTTTTAGGTAAAACCGTTCTTGTCTGTCAGTCATATAATGGAGGTCTATGGTTCTTTTTCCCCCTGATATTCTTCTAAATATCAAAAAATCGTCTGAATGGATTCGAAAACGGTACAACTCAACTGTTTAACTCTGGGGGAGTTGTACAATGAGCGTATTTCCCCAAAAAAGTGGAGTATCCCTTTAAATATGGCTAAATAGCCGAGACCACCAATGAAAATACTTCTCAAGCTGTGGGCTCGGAAACCAGACATCTTTAGCCACATCAGTTCCGAAACAATCAGTAAACGTGTGTCCCTTTTCAGGATCATTTCACCATGTAGGAGTTTGTGTGTGTCGGTACGGGACAGCTGTGCCCCCATCATGAACTGCTACGGTTACCCCTGGCCCAGAATACTGCAATGTGACCAGTTTCCCAAAGATCACCTAATGTGCATTTCCTCAGTTGCGCATATGCAAAACGGCACCAGCAATGAAGGCCGAGGTAAGATCTTTTATCTACAATACATACTTTGAGAGAGCCATGTAGACTAAAACAACGCTGGGTTTCCTCCACTGAACTTGTTCTTGTGTCTGTTTCAGTGGTGCCGCGCGCGAGCTGCACAGACTGCGAGTTAGAGGAGGCCACATCATCCAAAGAACTGCTCGATCTCTTCTGTAAAAGTGACTTTGGTAAGAAACCGATAAAAGGGGTGGTTGTTTAAAGGGGTGGTTGATTATGATTTCACTTTTCTAACTTTAGTTAGTGTATAATGTTGCTGTTTGAGCATAAACATCTGCAAAGTTACGACGCTCAAAGTTCAAAGCAAAGGGAGATATTTTATTTTACAGAAATCACTTTTAAGGACTACAACACACAGCTGGTAGGGACTACACGAGCTTCCTCCTGGGTTAGTGACATCACTTACCCTTATATTTACATAAACCCCGCCCCCGGAACATGATTTATAGATTATCAAGACAGAATATGCTAATCAGTGACAAGAAGATAACCAAATAAATTCATCAGCTGACCATTCAGAAATGTCCTGTTGCATTCTACATGTTGTCACTTTTTTTTTTTTTTTTGAGTCTCTCCTTTGTCCGACTCCGGTTTGAACATAAAACGCTAAACGTTTTTGAGGTAACTGGAGCTGCTAACACAGGACCTCTTGAAGCTCCGCCCCCTGGGCTGGGAGCAGCAGCTTATTTGCATATAAAGGGAGTAGGGACACACAAAAACTGTGTGTTTTTGCTCACCCTCAAAAAGTGACAATTTTAACATTGTATAAAAAGATATGTGAGGTATTTTAAGCTAAAACTTCACACACACACACACACACTCTGGGGACATCAGAGACTTATTTTACATCTAATGAAAAGGGCCTTATAGGACAGCTTTAAAGTGACAGGTACTGACAAAACCCATTTGCATTAAGCTTTGTATCTTGAGAAACCCAGTCATATTTTTGAATGGTCATGGTTTATTCCCTTATTTCCTCCTGAGATGGGAGAAATAAGGATTTAAGTGTTTTACTTCCTGCTTATCATGACGTAAAAATCGTCATTTTGCGTCATAATAAGCAGGAAGTCACATTTCATTGAAAAGTGTAGAGACTACAAACTTTAGCTCATTATTATTCAAGTGTGTGGGATCCACTCACCCTACAGACCTATTACAGATCAGTGGGTGGGACTTCACTTGCAGATACTGAATCAATATCCGCCATCTTGTTTGGAAGCTAAGCTAACAAGCGCTGTGGAGATTGGAAGTATGATGATGACGGAAGAAACTAAACATGATATGGAAGAAGAGGACTTTGAAATTCTGCTGCTCGAATCCAATGTTTCGTGGCTATCTTTACAAGCCGCAATATAGTGAAGAGCAGCTGAGGCTGATGGAGGAACAGGAGGCGGCTGCCTGTCGCGGTCGACTGCTGTAAATGTACTCTCGACTGCTTTGCATGTGTTCTCGATGTGCGCTACGGCCTACGGACACAGAGTCCGTCTGCTGCAGAGAAATTCAACAATGGCAATTTCTCCTGGACGAAATCTCTGAATCAGACGAGCACACGGACGTTTGTGTTGTGTTCCATTCTAGTTTCTAACCATTCTGCTAACCATTCTAGTTTCGCCTGACTGAACATCCAGGTATCATGCATAGGGTTGGGTATCGTTTGAATTTGAACGATTCTGATTCCGATTCCTTGTTTCGATTCCGGTTCCTAACGATTCTCGATTCCGATTCTTTTAAGAGGCAGGGTCAAAAAAGTTTAGCTAACCTTGCTAACCAACGGTCTTTCTGAAGGAAATACTCCTTCTGTCACAAATACTCCTTTTGTCACAAATTTTGCATTTTGCCGAGATTTCGTTATTTTTAGAAAAGTGAAGCCACACTTTGGACCGCCGACGTAAGCTCATGTTCGACTCGCGCGGTTATGCCAACACTTCCAGTAGACGCTTCTTCGTTGGTGTTGTTCAGCGGTTTCTTCTTCTGGTCGGCGGACTGTGAATATCAAAACTAGGAATCGAAATTTTAACTTTTGAACGATTCCGGGAAAAACGAAAAGTTAGTCCCGGTTCCAATCGATACTCGATTCTCGATACCCAACCCTAATCATGCAGTAATTCACCATATAGAAGAAATATAAACAAGGAGTAATTCACTAATGAGTTTGCCAATGTAACGTTAACAGAGTTTGTTGTTGTGGAAAGAAGGAGGCGGGAATCGGCGAACATTTAAACATTTTAATAGTAAAATGAACAAATACAAAACAAACGTATAAGCCAACGGCCCCTCATTGACGACTGATGTCCACACACAACATAAAATCAGGCCTGTTTCTCTCTCGATCTGCCGTTTATGCTCCCGCTCCTCTGTGAGAGATACGAGACCGGTCGGTGCGTCTTTTGTCTTTCATCATCACTCACACCACCGGCCTCGCGTCGTCCTCTCGCGTCGCTCTTACGCCCCTCGTCCTGCTCGCCACAGCCAACTAACTAGAAATTTTGTGTGAAATGAATTTCAAACTCTGGTGACAGCTAACGTTAGCCTTGTAGACGGAAGAGTGATTTCTCTGATGTGTGCGCAGTTCCGGATTAGTGGGTGTGGCTTGCGGAGCTGTGCAATGTGGTGCATTGTGGGAGTTGTTGTCTTACATATAATTGCGCCCCTTGGTCTTTTCTCGGTCAAGAGGGCACCAAATTCAAAAACTCTTTTACATATATGATTCACTTTCAATAAAGATTAATGTTGAAATGGATGAAATGCCCCTTTAATGTTGAAACTAATTCATTACTCATCGATTTCCTTCTCTCTGCTAGTGGTTAAAGTGCGTCTATCCAAACTGAACTCCAGTAGTTCTGTCCTGACCATGTTCTCGCTGGGCTCTCGGCTGGAGGTCCTGAAGCACGGGCCGCTGCTGGGAGGGGAAATGAGGAGTCGTCTGACACTGTGGCTGGAGCGAGACGCCACCTGTGTGGGCAACCTGACCCGCAACCATCCCGAGGGGGGAACCTTCCTGTTGACGGGCACTGTGACGGGCAAGAGACTGCTAGTCACTAAAGCTTTCGGCTGGGGGAAACGCCCACGGCACCTCAACCAAGCGGCGCGCAAGTGGAAAAGCCATCGGTGTAGAGGGTAGCGGGACAATGAGGGTGTTTAAAAAGGTATCTCGGCGTGTTCATAATTTTGTAAATAATAGAAGATCCTTGAACTATATTTTTAAAGATATTAAACCATTTAAAATGTGTTCATGTGTCCATTTTCTGTCACAAATCGCAGTGCTGCTTTTACATCCATAATTAATGAGTTGAACCCAAAAACGTCAAGATTTTAAAACATGAAGAGCTGAAACTCACCAAACAGCAGTGGTTTCAAGCTGAGGGTGCGCATGTTATGGGTCCGGTCGGGAACGAGAGACACTCTTTGCACGTGCCCAACCTGAGAGGAAAAGATAAAGCATGTAAGTCTCATTAACATTGGATTACGCACACATTTTAGGGAAGCATCACACACCGTCTTCACTACCAAGGGAATGATGATATTAAAGGCATTTTTAATTAGGCCTGTCAAACGATTAATCGCGATTAATCGCATCCAAAATAAAAGTTTGTGTTTACATAATATATGTGGGTGCACTTTGTATAATTATTTTTTATATATATATATAAAACACACATGCATGTATATTTAAGAAAAAAAATATTATTTATATATAAAATATTTATACTTATATATAATATAAATTATATATAAATCTATATACAGAATATACATGAAAATATTTCTTAAGTATATACAAGCATGTGTGTGTGTTTATAAATATAAAATGCGATTAATCGCGATTAATTGTTTTGAAAGCCCTAGCACACATCTACAGGCTAAAATTAAATGAAGTAGTGATGATGCATTATTTAATGTTAAAAAATGCACAAAAATATATTTTTAATAATCAAGTTTTCTACTAATATAACAACACACTGGCATTTTTTTCCCTCAACACCGTTACATTAATTTAACAGGCAAATATATGAATGCTATCACAGAACATGGGAGATAAATAACAATACTCCCTGATGAGGCATAGGATAAAAACACAAGTCCAATAACATAGTGAATGAGGCCCACATGTCACTTACCCGAATGCCCTCCAGGCGAGGCAGCTGGAAGGATATCTCGGGGCTCAGGTTTGGTGAAGGGGTTTGGTGTTCAGGCATGGGTCCAGGGACACTGGCGCTCTTCTCAAGGAGCACATCCTGCTCCCCAGACCCCGTGTTATAGTGCACATACAGAAGCAGAGCTATGATGTTAATGATGTAGATGTGGAAGAAGGCCATCACCACCACGAAGTAAGCCCTGGAGCAGACGCTGCTCTTCTGGATGTTCATGCGCTCCCGGGCGAGCGGGTGTCGCGGTGGTGGTGGAGGGGGGAAATGATCCATCAACTCCTCCTCGCGCCCGTGCAAACTCTCCTCATACTCACGCATCTCCTCCTAAATCACTGCTCATACACCCCGTGCATTGCCCTGATCTACCCTCTCCTCCTCTCAGCTGATCGGACAACCGACTTTACCTGGTGTGTTACCGGGCGAGCGTTATTATTATTACACACTACTATATGCCTACATGGCGATTCAGATGCAGATATTGACCATACATTCATAAAAAAGGTCCATCGTATGAGTGTGCGTGGATAAGGGATCTGTGCAGGAATTTCTTCTGGATGAGCCGGAGGAAAGATTTAGATGTCAACAGTGTATGACAGCGCTCTTGTAATCCAATGGGCGATTAAATCAGACCAATCATACAGAGAACAGATTAATAAAAGCGAGAGAAGAAACCCCCGCACGACTTGTTTATAAGCGGAGATGGAAAATAACAACAGTGTTTATAATCATCTGTCATTCATCCTTCAAACAACGCGAAGTAACCGACGCTAAGCTAGAACTGACGAGTCAACGGGTCCTTTCAAAATAAAAGCAGGAGGTTTTTATTTATTTCACTTAATTTTCTTTTTAATACAACTTTGGCGTAACTTCATATTAATTGGAAATACTATTATTTACTTAAAATTATTTTTTATTCTTCTCTATTTTATTTGAAATGATTTTATTTATTCTAAATTGTGACGTCATAATTTCGTTTTTCTCTCATAATTTCTGTTTTCTAATCTCATAATTAATAATTAATCTAGTATGTCATAATTTTGACGTTTTTTCTTACGATTTAAACTTTATCGGCATGTCATAATTTACTCTGTATCCTATAATTTCGACTTTTTATGTCATATTTATACCAAAGATAGTCGAAAGTATCACAATTATTATTTAGTATGAGGTTTTATGCCATCGTTTTTTAAGTAGAATATCTTAATTCAGATTTAAATAATCAAGCATTTTTTGTTATGTGGCGAAAATGGGCTTCCAAAATATTATTTAATCAGTTAAATCAAGCTCTTTACTATATAATTTATTATTGACAAGTAATTAAAACATTTTGAGCAAGCTTGAAGTTTTTTTTTTTATTATTGAATTTCAAGAAGTACAATTTCAGTCAGGGGTACATTGAATAAACTAAATAAAAAAAGAAAAAAAACATGAAAAGACAAACAAAACAGTGACAAACTTAAGTTAAACAAAAATGTGAAAATGTTTACATACAGATACACATTTTGCAAGCTTGAAGTAATGATGTTGATCACTGCTGATTTTGAAACTTGAAACGGAAGCTCTAGAAAAGTCCATGGATTGTGAGGGGCGTGGTTTGAGGCCCCGCCCACCCGTGACACCATCACCACCACCAGAACAGAACATCGGGAGAACATACCAGAAAACCTCTGAGCAGACGCCGACTATCACACACTCACAGCCGTCAAAGTCATGTAAGTGTGAGCTCTATGTTGAATATATGTGATCAGATTTATGTGAAATACAGTTTGTTCCTGAAACCAGCAGCACAAAATAACTGTAGACTGTGAAGCTTATCGCTAGCCAGCATTAGCTACTTCCGCACGACTCATTCACTCCTCTTGTAGTCGTTAAACTAACATTAGCAGCTCAATGAAACCCCCTGCAGGGGAACGCATGATTTAAAAAGCTAACGTTACATGTAAAAGCATTAGGTTCAGAACTCTACAATATATGTAGAAATGTGTAATAATATGGTGTAAGTATAAGTTGGCGCGTTACAGTTAGCCTGAAAAAGGTCACCAATGTTAGCATTTAGCGCCTTTTTCCCACCCGAGTCAGTTCATAAATACACACAAAATTGTAAAATGTATGTTACTATCGACGAACTCGTTGAAAGTGTAGCAGCTAGCTGAAGTTAGCGGAGTTTATCGGTTTCTATTACGGTTAAATGCGCGCGCCGCCTGCACGTGCTGCAGGGCCAGAGAGCTGGAGTGAGTGAGTGTGTGTGTGTGTGTGTGAATGAATGAAAGAACACACTCATAACACTCACTATTCAGTGAGCACACTGCAAGAAGACAGCGATTATATCTGAACCATCAAGAGTCTGTCCTTCAACAGCTCTCGTGCTTTTTAACGATAATCCTTGATTTTATTTCAATGGCCTGAGTGAGTATCTCCACAAACATTATATATATATATATATATATATATATATATATATATATATATATATATATATATATTTAGGGGAAAAAAAATATATATATATATATATATATATATATATATATATATATGTGTGTATATATATATATATATATATATATATATATATATATATATATATATATATATGTTATTAATTGTGGTCCTGACATATACAGTTTGAGAATTGAACTGAACTCAGCCTTTGTTTAGTGACGTTAGTGTTTACTTGTGTCAAGAATTTGATACACCAGGAGCAGTAACAGGCGGCAGATTGAAGTGCTGTGTCACAGATGTCCATGACACCTGCTCATTGCAGATCTATTTATTTGTTGAACAATCAGGTTTTCTGTACCTCATCTGCTGCTAATAATATTTGTGGGAGATGGTTTTGACAGCCAATATTTAAATTAGTGATCGAATGGAGTTTCATTGGATGATGCTAATACCGATGTCTAGAGAATCAGGTGAACAGTATTATATTTGAATTATATTTTGTCAATTGTAAAAGTGTTGAAACAGATTAAGGCAAAAAAAAATGTTATTTAAATATTTTCAATGCATTTAAGTCTAAAAATAATGAGTAGTTGCTTCATAAACTAAATACAAATTCCATATAAGCAATTGGCTTTATGCACAGCTCCACTACTTCCTGAACTTAAGCCAGCTCCTTGTTTCCTGTCTGCCATTATTGGACAAACTGATTAATCCAGGTGTGTATGACCTCAGTAGTCACAACAACAATAATCAGGCACACCTGAATTAATCAAGTTTGTCCAATAATGGCAGGCAGGAAACAAGGAGCTGGCTGAAGTTCAGGAAGTAGTGCAGCTGTGCATAAAGCCAATTAGTGGAATAAGTCATAAAACATATAGTGGTAACTCCATTATCACTCGCGTTCAAAAGTTCAATGTTTTAATGTTTGTGAAAGAAGTCTCTTCGGCTCACCAAGGCTGCTTTTATTTGATCAATAAAACAGTTATTTTGTGAAATATTATTTCAATTTAAAGTAACTTTTATATGTGAATACATTTTAAAATGCACTTTATTCCTGTGATCAAAGCTGAATCTTCAGCATCAATACGCCAGTCTTCAGAGTCACATGATCCTTCAAAATTATGATTTGATGCTTAATTAAATGTAGAAACATTTTTTTAACGAGTTCAAATGAACACAAAAATTGAAATTCCAATGTGATTTTTGTTTAGGCGTTATACCCAAAATAGCCACCGGGTGCCATTGAATTTCATTAAATTTAATTGTATGCATTCTGCCATAACAAACGAATCAATTTCTATCCAAATATCACTTCTGTCACTAAATATGGAACCTTGAGACTCAGACCTTTCTGACAATATGTGTTTTGTCAAGATTAGAAAAGGTTTTGATAATAAATTATGAAAGATGATGCCCAAAAAGGGAGGGGCCTAATAAAAAAATACCGTTTCTATGGTAACACAACGTCCAATTTCAAAACGGTTTTCACAGGATGAATTCTGAGTTTGTAAGCTTTCAAATGATACCTAATTTTTGATAACTACTAAAATATGTGATATAATAATAAAAAGATATATATTTATGTACAGTAAATATATATATATATTATACTTTTTAAAAGACTTCTTACCTTACTCTTTAAGATATAATTTTATCTTTTTTTATTGACGAATACTAATTATGTTTTATTACAAACTTTTAGCACTAAAAACCAACGTTTCAATTATTAAAAGTGTGTGCGTCGACTTTTTGTGACAAAGGTCAGAAACTCCTGTAATGACGTCGATTTTTTTTTTTTTTTTTTTTAGGCGCACTCTTGTCATAAATTCATATATTACTGTTCATTCATAATTTGTAAGAAAAAAAAAACAGCTCTAAAATATCTATCTTAGACCTTTCCAACTAGCCTATAGACCATTTCGCAAAATGTAAACAACACTGTTCCAGAAGCACTTCCTGTTTCAGTTTTTTAACACTATATAAACGTTGGGATAAAGTACAACCAACAGAACATATACAACTGAATCAAAACGTTAAACAAACATCTTTAAGATATTTTCTTTACATTTGAAATTAAGAAACCATTTACAAACTGAAACAGGAAGTGCTTCTGGACCAGTGTTGTTTACATCTCATAAAATGTAAATTTAGGTTGCCCATATACAGGCAAGTGACAGTTAAGGGGTTAAAAACGATAACTGTATCGGCCAGTTTTTTTTTTTTTTTTTTTTTAAATCTCACAATATGTACTATTTTTCAAGTATGTGAGGCTAGTGTTTTCAACAATGTATGGAAAAACGTGTTTGATTTTGAAACGCCTCTCGGGCATGAAAGTGCAGCTGCTATTTCTTTGAACGGGGAAACATAAAAACTACAAAACTGCTCGCCAAGGTTACTATTACATTTCCTCTTTGAAATCACCAATGAAATCTGACAACAACTATCTCTAAACGCTCGAATCATGACAAAAAAAAACAGCATTTTTCAGGCTAGGCTAAGCTTATGTGCAGTCCTAAAGGCACGTCTCAGACCACATGACTGTTTCTATAGGAACCGGAGCTTCGAACGGTAGCGGAAGTGATGCGATGACTTTTCCAAACGCCGATTGGCTCATTTCTCTAGAAGGCGGGACTTATTCCACAAAACTGTGTGTTGCACTTTCTCTCATTCACAAGTAGTCGGAGTGAACCATCTTTCTATAAAGTCTTTGATATAACCATAGAATGACCAAATATCAGCTGATTGATCTGACATGTTCTGTCCAAGATTACATTTCCTTATATAAAATGTTTATCGCTGAATTATTCGATCCATAATTTAAATTTCCTCCCCAGGCAACCAGCATCTGCTAAGTGGTACGACAGACGAGACTCTGTCTTCATTGAGTTTTTGGTGGAGGACAGCAAGGATGTGAAAGTAAATTTTGAAAAGTCCAAATTTGGGTTCAGGTATGTTGTTGTAATTTCAACATCCATGTAAAACTACAGAAGCTTCTTATCGTCATTGCTTTAGACTGTAGTCTGAATGTTTTCTGTGTGCTCTTCTTCAGTTGTCTCAGTGGGACGGATAATACGAAGCACTCAAATGAAATTGACCTCTTTGGATCCATCGATCAAGAGGTGAGTTTAGCACACAATTGAGAGATCATGTTTCAGATGATTTGCTATAGTTGGATGTACATTTCAGGATGAGGATGTTTTGTGTTTCACTTTCGATTCTCAGGCGTCCAAACATAAGCGTACAGACCGGTCGGTCTTGTGCTGTTTACGGAAAGCAGAGCCAGGGAAATCCTGGCCTAGGATAACAAAAGAAAAGGCAAAGGCAAGTGTATTGTTGTTGCGTTATTTGCAATTAAAATGTTTTATTTGATTAACAACTTTAGGACATTTATCTTCACAATATGAAGTCAAACTCAAAGTTAAGTGTGTAGTTTAGTGCTCATTTAAAAAAGTGGTCGGCCGATGTATATCGCCACGGCCGATATTTAACATTTTGGCAGTTTGGTCAATATATTAGAGCTTTTATTTTGTGAGGGAGCATCAGACTTTTATTTTGACGTTGTTAATACGTTACTGGATAGAACTGTTAAACAGAGAAAGTAAATTGTATATGAAAAAGTGTTATAGCCCTTGCTTTTATATTATTAGTATATTACTTTTATATTACTATCAGTAACCAGACAGTTTCTGGTCTCATTGACTTCCATAGTATATATTTTTTTCCTACTATGGAAGTCAATGAGACCAGAATCTGTCTGGTTACTGATATTCTTCTAAATATCAGAAAATTGGCTGAATGGATTCGAAAACGGTAAAACTCAACTGTTTAACTCTGAGGGAGTTGTAAAATGAGCCTATTTCCAAAAAAAAGTGGAGTATCCCTTTAAGTGTTTCAGATAACTTGTGTAAAAATTATTAGTTAATGGTATTCGCCTTTAATATCGGTGCATCAATACTTAGTGTTGACTTGGTTAAGACACAATTTAATTTTTGTCTTATTTTGTCTACAGATCAACTGGCTTAGTGTCGACTTCAACAACTGGAAAGACTGGGAGGATGATTCGGAGGAAGATGTGGCCAACTATGATCGCTTTTCAGAGGTTTGTTCTTTTTAGTTAGTTACAAAATATTTATTCTATTATGGGAATTGTGTGAGGAATATGTCTAATTAATGTGCTGTTCTGACATGATTTGTTGGTTTTAGATGATGGGCAACATGGGAGGAGAGGATGATTTACCTGATCTAGATGGAGCAGATGAGGTAAGATTTAAAATCACCCCAAACCTGTATGCCTTCCGTTCTTCTGACAGAAAATATATTTTGTCCATACAAATAGGTCCGTTGTTGGGCTGTATCCCATTGACTTTTTAGTAGGGGCAAAAACATTCGTCAAAATATCTTTAGTGTTCCACTGAAGAAAAAGTCATAGAGGAGGTCAATAAACTCGGTCCTCCTGAAGGGGCGCTGTCCTGCAGAGTTTATCTCCAACCCCAATTAAACATTACCTATTACCTAAGCTAATCAAGTTCTCACGAGGCATACTAGAAACTTTCAAGCAGGTGTGTTGGACCTGGTTGGAGATAAACTGACCAAAAAAGTTGTTTGACCCCTGCTTTAAAGGGATATTTCACCTGAAAATGATCCCATAATTTACCCACCCTCAAGGCCATCCTAGGTGTATATCATTGTGTTCTTTTAGCCGAACACAATCTGAGTTATATTAAATAATATCCTGGCTCTTCCCAGCTTTGAAAGTGTCATTGAATAGCGCCCGAGATTCTGAAGCTCCCAAAATAAAATAAGTGATCCATACGGATCCAATGAATTAATAAATGCCTTCAGAAGCGAAGCGATTGGATGTTATATATATATATATATATAGTTTATAAAGTTGTAAATATATATATATTTCCAACTTTATAAACTATAATCACTTGTTCACAAGAGTCTAGTTCCAGCCGAATGGTGACCTCTGACCTGACATAGGTGTAGTGTAAGATCAGGTGAGAATTAAAGATTGGCGAAGCGCAGAGAGAGCAAAACAAAACGCCATTCACGATTTGGAAGTCTCAACCAATCCCGGAGGATTACGATATAAGAGAAGAGGAGCTTGAGCTTGTTGCCCTGATCTATTTGTTTGAACCACGAGAGGCGTCGACTCTCACCTGAGCTTACGCTAATCCCACGTCATGCGTCAGAGATCGCTCTTCTGCCGTAACTAGACTCACGTACAGCATTTACCGGAAGCCAGTGATTTATAGTTTATTAAAACGTTATAAATATGGATACAGAAACGTACGACTTTGTTTCAGAAGGCACTGGAGCCGTATGCATTACTTTATGATGTGCTTTTTAGAGCTTCAAAATCTGTTCATTTTCAATCACATAATAAAGCTTATTATATCTCCAACTGTGTTCAGCTGAGAAAAGTTCTATACACCTAGGATGAGTAAATGACGGGATCTTTAGGGATCCGCTTAAACTAGGGATGTGCAAAACCACTTATTTGTTATTGACTTGTAGAGGTTTCTAAATGATTATTCAACTAGTCAGCCTCAAGGAAGCCGAGTATATTTAGGCTCATTTATGGTGGGTCACATCCAGTCAGATGCGGTTCTTGAGGGGGTGGAGCAGGACGTGACAGTTCTCAACACACTTTTAACTGTTGATTGTTTTCTTTTCAGGATTCAGCTGATAGTGATGATGAAAGTAAGTTTTCCTCTTTTTCAAGCTTATACTTTCAGTTGATTACTCTTTTAAAAAGGGTAGTTCACCCGAAAGTCATGATTTACGTCATTTACTCTTAATTTTTTGCTACCCATTTCAAGTCATCTAAGGGTGTACTCACACTAGGCACGGTTGCCATGAACCAGGCCCGAGTACGATTGTAATCTAAATCTAATCAACCCTTCCAAGCTTTAAATTGTAAATAAAGACAGTAAACAATCCAAATGAAATTAGTTGTTTAATCCAAGTCTTAATGAAACATTGATTAATATGAATATTTATTCACATATAATCACTGATCAACGCACATACATTGAGCATATCAAATATAGAAAACAGAAGCTCAACTGTACTTGTTTAACATGTGAGAACAGAAATTTTCCTTCTTGTCATTCCTTGAATGATGTTAATCTATTGAATGTGAAAGGCGAATCTGAGTCATTGAGAATGTCCAGGGGTCTCATTTATAAAACTGAGTAGGATCCTTATTAAATTGTATATGTGCCCAAAAGCCAAAAATGGTGTATGCCAAAAAATATTCAGATTTAAACCGTTCGTACGCCAGAACCTGCACAAAATTCACTTTACAAATCCCAGTCAGCGGAAGATTGTGCGCACGTGCGTCTCCACCCTGATATAACCATATATGGAGATTACAACACCTAGTTTAAATATGCATATCCTCATCTGCATATCATTTGAATATGATTATTCATCCACGTGATGACGAGACGTTAGGAAAATATGAAATACAGATGTTCCGTGTCACAATAAATTATTCTTATTTATTTATTTATTTTAATAGCCTATTTATTTAGTAGCCTATTTATCTATTTATTTTTTAATAGTAATTAAAAATAGTATTTTTAATTGATTTATATTTTAATGGAAACATATAGACATGGTTGTGCCTTATTTGCACAAAACTATTTTCTCAGACAATCTGCTATTATCATGATTACCAATTATCTCTAGTTAAAACATTAAAACACAGCATGTCAGAGGAAAAGTGTTGAAAAACATTGCATCCACAATCAATATATATTTCTATTTATTGAATATAATTTTTTTGTAACTTCTCAGTAATGATTTCATGTTGTTTAAGTGTTTAACTCCATTAATGAGAATGTCATATTTAATAATCTAAATGTTTATATCAGAAGTAAAACCTGGTGAGTTCCTAGTGAAAGTGAGAACTTCAGTCCACATTCACTGTCACTGCAAGAAGAGCAGACGTTACATTTATACAAGCAAATTATGGATTTACTTCATTCGTGTTTTACAGAAGAAACTTAAGAGTTGGAACAAAATGAGACTAAAGCCTAAAGTACATTCCCTGACGGTTCACACACTGACCCTGTGACAAATTTTTTGTTCCTTTCCTTCAACCTGTCTGTGTTTTACCCCCCAGAAATGCCAGATCTGGAATAAGCGGCTGGCACATTGTGGACAGACAGAGGAGGAGGGGGATGACATGCGAAGGAAAAGAGCGGTCCTCTAAATGGTACATGATCTGAAAGAGAGCAAAGCTGAATTGATTGAGATCAGTGGATTCGTAAGCATCACCTCTGTCCACTCCGTGGCTGCGTCCAGAAGATCGACTTCTGTTGGGAGTTTATATGCATATTGTTGTACAGAGCTTCGTCGTCCCTCTCCTTATGAGCAGTCCTGGCTTTTTTTGTTTTCTTTTAATCTGTACTAAAACATGATGTATCCTTCAACTGTTTGGAAATACTGCACTGTATTCATATTTTTTCAACTGATAAGCAATAGATGTAATGGAAGGTTTCTTTTTTATTGTGAGGCATTGAAATTAAAATGAAAAGTGACAAACTTTGCAGAGGTGAAGGTAGTTTGTGTCTTGTAAAACCTGTATAGTGTGATAAAGCGTAAGAACTGTGAGTAGCAGTTATTAGACATAAGACCCACCTCCCTAACACACTTGAGTCATCTCTAACGTTAGCCCTCATGTTTCTTGACGTAGTACCGGTTAATATTTTCTGCTGACTCCCTCTGAAATTATCCAGTTTCCCGAAGTCTATATTGGCACTGTATTTGCTATTGGACTGTTAATGTCTTTAATATTATGACTGCAGTATGATGTCTTTACTGGGAAACAGAAAGGTAATGTATGTTTCAGATCATGTCTAATTTAAAACAAAAAGACCAAATAAGTTTGCACTATCAAAAAATTGGGACTGTTTTGTGCACATTTTTTTTTTGTTTTCAAAAGAAAAAAAGCTTTCAATTTTTGTCTACGTATTTCTAATAAACTGCTCAATGCTCACCTTTTCATTTTGTCTTCAAAACTGTTAAATGGGCACTTTAACCAAAAGAAGAAAAAAAAGAACTCTCATTCTAAACTCGAGGAACCCAATAGAATTTTGGAAAAAATGTCGAAATATTTGTTGTGTGTTCCACAGAATGTCAGGTTTTTTGTATGACACGGGGTTGAGTAAATGGTGACATGTTTCATTTCTGGGTGAATTACCAAAAATGTAATTAGTTAGCGGTTAAATATTTTGTTCAGTGTAAAATGACTGGTTTAGATGCCATTTCAATGTTACTCACAGGATTTGAATGTATAATAGTGATAAAAACTCATTAGCAAGTGAAGTTCCAATGGGCCAAAATTAGTTTTTACCAGCAACTCCGTATTTCCTGTGGCGTACTTCATAATCATTAGCAACTCGTCTTCTTTTTATTCCTTTTTTTTTGCAACATTATGCCGTCAGGCCACACGAGGGAGGTGCTATAACAGGTTCATAAAGATGCACGAGCTCGCCCAATGACTGCATGCTGATGCTTCACACGAGCCGCTTATGAGGATGTGTCCTGCCTGTGCATAATTTTCTACCGTGTTAGAAATGTGGCCACCTATTTAAAAGTGGGATTTTGTGGATAAATAGATTGATTTTATATATTTTTATGTCTTATTATCGGATGAATGACATGGCCTCGGCTCTCCCTCTCCGTAGCGGACCATCACTTCCTACAGCCGCATTCTGGCTGCTCATCCGTTCCTCTCCAGTGGCTCCCGACTGACGATCTGCGCTCTGGGTCCTAAAGCCGGACCCTTTCCGTTCCGCTCTGCGCTCTACTCGTTATCCTTGACGTCTGCCCCACGTTCCCATAGTGTCGGCCCAAATCCGGACAACATCTGGTACTGGACCAACACAATGTTGCTGTCTGGGTTGTTTGGGTATATAAAATATGAGTATGTTTTATTAAAATGGATTGTGAGAATTTGATCGTAATTTCAACTGGAGCACATTTACACGACAAAGTTATTAAAAAAAAAAAACGTAAAAAGTTTTTCCTTTGCGTTTTTTTATGTACAGATGAGCCATTGTCAAAACAACACATTCTCATCCCAAAACGTCATCTAACTGACGCTTTGACCATACGTCAACATCCGACGTTTTAAGGCACCTAAAACTGACGTTAATGGGTGCCCTAAAACGTTGAATGTTGACGTATGAGAACGAATGTTGGGATGAGAACGGGCTGGTCAAAACGATCCCCGTACATGCGGATCCGGAGACTTTGTAAAGAAACACTACACCTACTGAAAACGTAATACGCATGATTTGCCTGACGTGAAGTTCACGTTTTCATAGTTTAGGCTACGCAGAGACGATAACGGTAACGTTTTATAATAACTTGCACTTTGAAACACATTTTCAAAAGTTTGTGTCTCCAGGGCACCAAAACGCTGTTATCGTTTAAATGAATGGCCAAAACACAAATCATGTTTTTACTATTGGCCGACACTGGTCATGTGTGTGATGTATGCCAGAATGTAAGCCAGAGGAGAACTGGCCCCGACTGAGCCTGGGTTCTCCCAAGGTTTTTTTCTCCATCCAATCTGATGGAGTTTTGGTTCCTTGCCACTGTCGCCTTGCTTTTGGCTTGCTTGGCTTGCTTAGTCGGGATTATTTAGGATTATTTAATATTTAATATTTAACAATATTATCGATCTGTGTTGTACTACTTTCATGTTATCACTGTGAAGCTGCTTTGATACAATCTGTATTGTGAAAAGCGCTATATAAATAAATGTGACTTGACTTGACTTGACTTGATGCTGGCCAATAGCGTTCTGACGTACAAACAAGCGCTGTGCTGTTACACTAGGTGAACTCACTCGAGGCCCATGCACGCATATGAAAATGAGTAGTTGAATTAAGTTGTTTTTTTCTTAAGCACAAAAAGTATTCTCGTCGCTTGATAAACTTAAGGGATACTTCAGGATTTAGCATTAAGCTTTATATTAGTAGAAAACCTGTAGTAGGCTATTTTCGCTTTCCACCCTCATATCCCCCTGAGACGAGAGATTTATGTATTTTTTATCTGGAAAATATCCGCAGATGGCGCAAAAATCGTCATTTTGCGTCATCAGAGAATTTTTTGGCCAAAGGTTAAAGACTACAGTCAGTACAGTAGTAGAGACTGTCCTGCATGTTCTCAACCCGCCCTTAGAGGGCGAGATCTCACGCACTCACTTGGACTATTTTAAATGTTTTACTAACTTTCTGGGCCGGCAAGTTTCAATTACAATAGAATCCCATGGAGGAGTGAGACAGCTCTCAGATTTAATAAAAATATCTTAATTTGTGTTCTGAAGATGAATGAAAGTCTTACAGGGTTGGGAACAACCTGAGGGCGAGTATTTACAGAATTTTCATTTTGGGGTGAACTAACCCTTTAAGCCTTGTCTTTGAAACCAGGCAATATCATATTGCTATATTATTATATTACCTTATTATTAAGGTTAAATACTTATACATCAGAATACTTAGGATGTCAACTGAATGTATATTAATTGCATGTTTATTGCAATTATGGAAATGTATTATAGTTTAATAATGGAAATGTAGTTTACAATGCAATTAGTCCGTATTTGACCCATTAAGGAAAGTTCATCTTTATATGTCAAAGTGTGCTGAATACTGATGTGTCATGACTTGTGTCTAAAACTTGTGTGTCATACCTACAATATATTTTTAATTACATAGTTGTAATGATATATAATGACATAATGATTTATGTTTGATTTATATAATGATTATACATAAATCATTATGTTTGATAAACTTTATGTTTGATTAAAAATATACATATATTTTTATCAATCATTATGTTTGATAAAAATATATGTATACTGTTTGCAACTTAAATATATATATATATATATATATATATATATATATATATATATATATATTGTTAAGATTTGAAATGCACAATACACAAAAAACATGGTTTAGAGCATAAGAAAATAATGAAAAAAAAATATATATATATTATTTATATGTTATGCTATGTCCTAGTGACACCAGGACTCAAATTAAATGAAATGTATAGGCAAAAACAATGGGATTTTTTAATGGAATGAATTGGATATACCATTTTATTTTATAGAATGTGTGGGTAAAACATGCAATAAAAATAACTGTAATAATTTGAGTAATAATTGACAACATAAAAATTTTCATAATAATAACTAATATTCAAAGTAATATTGATATGTAATTTATTTCACTGTGCACTTGCTGTTGCTGTGTCTCCCAAAATGCCTGATAAACATGAAAGTCATGTTGTCTGTACTGTAGACAGACATGTATAAAATCAATGCCATGTTTCGTAACAGTTAGAAATCACATTTCATTTTCCTGAGATGCTGTTATATGACAAACAATTAGAAAGTAAGTGAGATTTAAATTATTCAAATTATTATCATATTTCCACAAGAGACTAGATTTAATGCCAGTCGTGCTTAAAGAGAAGAAGTTGTTAGTGAAACCTCCAAACATTAAGTGTCTCTGAAAAGCCCTGAATGTAAAATTGTTGTCAGATAAATTCCCTTAAATATAATCCCTAAAAAGTCTGGGGTCCCAGCCCAGGAGGCTACAACTGAACACTTCTTTTCCACAAAGGCATTGTGGGTCAACACTGGTTTGTTTGGCCCGTAGTGCGCTAGTCGGCGCTAAGACCCGGAGGCGCGCGGCCGTCTAACCGTCATCCACTTCCTCTTTCGGCTCGCTCTCTTTCTCTCTGTATGATCATGGATGCGCTCAAACATTACCAGCCATGTTTGCAAATCTGAAACCCAAAGGTTAGCGATTTAGCCGTTTATTATTTACATCGCTTACACTCTCTTCATCAACACTGGTCCATTGCCGGGGGGCCAGAGCCCCTGTCTCCTGTGCGATCGGCACATATCAAGGTTTGGCAGTTTTATTATCATTATCCGGGGGAAACTTTTGAGAGTGTGTTGTGTGGGTGATGATGATGATGCTACCTCATTTTCTCTAACCGTATATCGGGAAAATAACGCGAATTAATCAACGAAAGATGACGTTCTGAGACGTGACGATTTGTTAATATTGCATTTGCACAGGCAAGCTTTTAAAACATTAGCCACCCACAATGTCTTCGAGATCACAAACCCTCTTGTATTTATATAATCAGTCCGTTTTATCTGTGCGTTTATCGTCTTTAATTATTTAAATAACGCTCAAGCCCGTGGTTATGTAAATAAGACCTGCTGTTTTCATTTACACCCTTTTCGTCGACACTGTTAAATTAAATTCGCCAATTATTTCATTCATACTCCAAAATATTGAATTAACATGCACGATAGTCGGCGAATATTGTTTCAAAGCTCATAAACGCTCGTGATGAATCGTTGTTATGCGGAACGCAGGCCTCATTTTGTCATGTCATCATCACCGCTGATATTAATAACCGAGCACTTTAATCAAACTTCATATCGAAATATCGTTTTATAAGTGTGTGTATATCGCTAGATTTTCGTTACGAGCATCATTGAAATGTCTTTCCTTCATCTTTGTGGTCTTGGGACATAATTAATCATTCATATTCAAGCAAAGTCCTTTTTGTTTTCGTTTGTGTGTTGGTTGTTTGGCCGCATCTCGTTGCTTTTTCTTCTTTTTCTGGCTTATTATGTGCTGATACAAGACTAGAATTACATTAAAGAGATTGGAGAAATCGAGTAAGTGTGGATATGAGCTGGTTTACCTTGAGTTGTGATGTTTTAGTGTTGGAGAAGTTTAATCAAATGTGGATATATAAATATATATACGTATATTGTGTGTGTGTCTGAGATCCAGAAGCAGCGCATGGCCATTAGCCTCCGTGCTAACCGATTCACACATCTCCCTCTTGTCCTTATTAGCATTTCCCACTATAATATTTAGTGAAATATCACTATTTTGTTGTCTGTGTTGCCTTTTAGTGACATATGTCGCATTTAAAGCCATTTCTGAATGAAATCCTACAGTTTTGAGTTAGATGTTTAACGTTACTGTTAGCTGTGCAGTTAATGATGCACACGCATAAAATAATTAGCGTTGGATTTGATCTTTATACATTAAAATATCTGGTCATTTAAAATTAGCTTTTCCCCCAGAAAATATTAGGACTAACTTATTAATGTGTTTAAAGTGAAATTTAGTTTGAGACTGGTGTTTTGCATGTTTGTGTGTGTGTGATGTGTGTTATTTAACGCATCTCATCGGCTTTATCTGCGACATTTTATGTTGAGATGTGAAGAGCAAAATTTGTGATGTCCGCCAGAGCAGTGCTCGCTGGCTGTGTCTCAAACCCCCGTACACCGGGTTGTCGTCTACCTGCGCGTCGCTGAAGCGTTCCGAACGTTCTGTGTGCGAGAATCCAATGGGCTCTATGCACAACTGCACTACTTCCTGAACTTCAGCCAGCTCCTTGTTTCCTGTCTATCATTATTGGACAATTTGATTAATTCAGGTGTGCTTGACCTCAGTAGTCACAGCAACAATAATCAAACACACCTGAATTAATCAATGTGTCCAATAATGCCAGACAGGAAACAAGAAGCTGGCTGAAGTTCAGGAAGTAGTGGAGCTGTGCATAGAGCCTATTAGAACGCTATGAACGCTCCAACAATGCTGAAAAAATCCATATAGTTAGGTAGGTAGATCACTCACTAGGCATTGGAACACAGCCACTGACTTCAGCACTGTAAACCTCTGGTTCATAAACATTAAACGCTCTTTACTTGGGTTAAATGAGAGTTTGAGTGCAGTTTTTTTACTATAGAAAGAAAGGGATCTGCCTATTGTTTAAAATGGTGATTGTGGTACTTGTAAAATTGTGAGATTTGAGTCTGGTTATTTGGAAAAATTAAACATATTTGTCATTGACTCTATATTTACGTTTTATTTAAAGGAGTAGTTCACTTTTCAAAAAACTATTGCTGAAAATTTACTCACCGCCATGTCATCCAAGATGTCCATGTTTTTCTTTCTTCGGTCGAAAAGAAATTAAGGTTTTTTTGATTAAAACTTTCCAGGATTTTTCTCCATATAATGCACTTCAATGGTGAACCAAATGGTTCAAGGTCCAAAAGACACTTTCAGTACAAACTGCAAACTGTTTAAAGGGCTTTAAACGATTCCAGACGATGAATAAGGGTCTTATCAAGCGAAACGATCGCTCATTTAAAAAAAAAAAGTTTTATAAGCTCAAATTGTCACCTTGCTCACTTGCTGTGACACACATTCATGACTCTCCTGTTTGAACTCTTTGATCAAAATCAATGAATCTTTTATCTTTTTCTGAGTCAATTTGTTCGTTTCATTCGTTGAATGAACGAAATGACTCGGAAAAACATTCATTTTGATGAACAAGTTCGAACAGGAGAGTCACAAACGTGCGTCACAGAACAGAGCAAGGTAAGCATTTGAGCTTATAAAACTTAAACTTTGTCTTGATAAGACCCTTATTCATCGTCTGGAATTGTTTAAAGCCCTTTGAACAGTTTGCGGTTTGTACTGAAAGTGTCTTTTGGACCTTGAACCATTTGGTTACCAGTAAAGTCCATTATATGGAGAAAAATCCTGCAATGTTTTCATCAAAAACCTTCTTTGAACCTTCATCAAAAATATCTTTTCGATTCAAGAAAGAATGACATGGACATCTTGGATGACACATGGGTGTGAGTAAATTATCAGCAAAAGTTTTTTCAAAAGTGAACTACTCCTTTAAGGTGAAGTGTGTGGTCAAAAGTCAAAGGACAAAAGTTGGTGGTTTACTGAAGTTTTTGGTAAAGATGTAGCCTATTTTTAAATGGTTTGAGAGTGTGAGACACCAAGGTAAACAATAGTATGTGCATTCCTGTAGCTCTGTCTATCATGACTAATGTAAACTCTGAAATAATTGTTTTCAAGCAGGTTTCTTAAATATTTTTTTCATTAGTTGAAGAAATGGATGTCCCGCCCTAAACTTAAAGCGATACTCTACTTTTTTTTGGAAATAGGCTCATTTTACCACTCCCCCAGAGTTTAACATTTGGGTTTTACCGTTTTCGAATGTGTTCAGCCGATTTTCTGATATTTAGAAGAATATCAGTAACCAGACAGTTTCTGGTCTCATTGACTTCCATAGTATATATTTTCCTACTATGGAAGTCAATGAGACCAGAAACTGTCTGGTTACTGATATTCTTCTAAATATCAGAAAATCGGCTGAATGGATTCGAAAACGGTAAAACTCAACTATTTAACTCTGAGGGAGATGTGAAATGAGCCTTTCTCCAAAAAAAGTGGAGTATCCCTTTAAGCGATTGGTTACGCCAGTATTGAATGTTCAAGATATTTAAGTAGAGCAATTTTGTCTGAAAGAGTCATAGTACGTGAAATTACATACTAAGTATGCACTACATTTGTTGAGGAACGAATTTCGCCACAATTTTAAAGAAATGCATTTGATAGAGTATGATTATAATCCGGACACTACATTTGTCATTAATCACAGTTACATCTTCACTTTACTGCCATCCACAACTCCTCTTTCGTGCCGACGTCATGGCATAGTAAAGTGTCCATCAGTAGTAGCCTAAGTCAGCTGGACCCTTTTTTTGCCAATGGTTTTATGAATACCATGAATTAGGAGCACTGGGAAGTAGGCATATTCAGAAGCAGAGACCGTGTTTACGCTTTTTAGGGAAATCATCCGACAAATGGCTTCTTGTTGTCGGTGTGTGAACGTGACATAGGAGAAAGTATTTTAATGCTAAAAATATCCCACATATCTTTCAATTCTGTGATGTTTTTTTTTTCCTTCCGACAGATGGAAGCAAATAACCATTTTAACTATGGGCCTCACTCTTCTGTGCCAGTTAACTCAGGACTGAAGCATTCCTCAGGAGATTCTCTCTATACTAACGGGTCCTCCATGAGCTTCCCCCAGCAAGGGAAAAGTGAGCTTACACTGCTTTCACACAGTCTTTACTGCTTTATATGCTGATACTTTGATGAATAGAACACTCTAGAGATGTTTTATTCCCAATTTTTTAACCATATAGGCTAATAAGTTATATACATGATAAATGCGATGCCTTTATTAATGATGCTGTTCATCACGCAGATCTGAATGGCGAAATGAATGTGAATGGCATTACTACTGCAGGTGGGAGCACCCAGCCCAGCGCCCACCCTCCCTCTTCCTCATATCCTCAAATGAGCAGCCATCTACTCCCAGGCAGCATTGGATATGACTACCTGTGGGGCCAGTCTCAGTACAACCCATCTTTGGGGCCTGTCCCTCCCCACGGGTTGCACCAGAAACCAGGCTCCCAGGGGGGGATACAACCACAGCAGCCTCAGCACCACTTCCAGGGGCATGGACCGTACCAAGTCAACGGCAGTATAGGATCGTCCCGGCAGCCCCCTGGTGCTGGGCCGCAGTATTGGGCAAGGGGTAATCCTGGGCAACAGCAGGGGGGATCTTCGATGTCCATGGGATTTAACTCTCACAACATGTATGGGACTTTTCCCAACCAGGGGCATCCTGGCATCCCACCATCCCAGCATCACCAGCAGCCTCCAGCCGTGCAGCACCAGTCTGCAACGACACATCATCTCCAACATCATTCACACCACCACTCGCCTCAACACCAGCAGCCGCAACAACAGCAGCAGCAGCAGCAACAACATTATGGCATGATGCCTAATGGAATGCCGTTTTACCAGCATCCTTCACACCAGTCCCAACCGCAGGCCCAGACTCAGTCTCAATCCCAGACTCAGATGATACCACCCGCCACGCAAAGTTTTACGCCTCCACGAGGAAGCCCTCAGCACCATCACGTGGGAAGTGGAGGCAGGAGCAGTCCCCACCACATGCAGGTCCCAATGAGGTCCCCTTCTGCAATGTCTGAAAGTGGTTCGCCTAAGAGCAAAGAGATGCAAGGTGAGATGGTGCCACACAGGCTTTAGTGTGTTGGAAAAAGGTGTTGAATTTTTGTATTTTCAATTTCGATGTGCAATTTTCCCCCCAATAATGATAAAAACACGTGTTGCAACTGGCCCTCCTGTCAACCATCACTCTTTTATTCTTAAAGAGATAGTTCACACAAAAATTACAATTCTGTCAGTATTTACTCACCCTCGTGCTGTACCAACCCCGTAAGCACCTTCGTTCATCTTCGGAACACGAATTAAGATATTTTTGATGAAATCTGAGAGCTGGATCACTCCTCCATACTAGTCCATAGGCTTCTTGAGGGATTGAAACTTGCCGGCCTCGAAAAGTTATTAAAGACATCGTTAAAATAGTCCAAGTGACTACAGTGCCTCAATCTTCACTTTATCAAACGACGAGAATACTTTTTGTGTGCAAAAACAAACAAAAATAACGACTTTATTTCAACTATTCTTTATTTCACTTCCTTCTCCATGGGCCGCTAGTCAGTTAACGTAGTGTGATAGCGTAGAGCTACGTCACACATAGGCTCACAATTTGCCGACGCTGGTCATGTGTTTGATGCGTGTGACGTACAACAACAGATCATACATTGTTAAACTAGTAACCTGAGTCGAGGCACAGAGAGAAGTAAATGAATAGTTGAAATAAAGTCGTTATTTTTGTTGGGTTTTTTTGCGCACAAAAAGTGTGCTTGTCGTTTAATAAACTTAAGATTGAGCCACTGTAGTCACTTGGACTGTTTTAACGATGTCTTTAATAACTTTGAGGCCGGCAAGTTTCAATCCCTCAAGAAGCCTATGGACTTGTACGGAGGAGTGATCCAGCTCTCAGATTTCATCAAAAATATCTTTATTTGTGTTCCGAAGATGAACGAAGGTCTTACGGGGTTGGAACAACATTCATTCTTGGGTGAACTAACCCTTTAATGAAGTCTTCTTTGCTTAGCAAAAAACAATTAAATATTAATTTGAATACCAAAACAGTCAATTTTTTGACTACCTGTTTAGTTAGTCATGTTTAGCATGTTTTATGAGATCGTTGTCGTTTCAAAACAAGATTGTGTCTCTTGTTTGCAGATAGCTGTAGGGCAGGGCTCCTCAAATCCTGTCCTGCAGAGTTTAGCCCTAACCCTAGCTCAAACACTCCTACTTGTGATTTTCTAGTGATCCTGAAGACCTTGATTAGCTTGATCAGGTTTGGAGCTAAACTCTGCAGGGTCCTTCAGGGCCAGATTTTTGAAGAACCCTGCTGTAGGGACACAATATTTCTATATAAACACTACTGAACTATTTTATTATTTTGTAAAGTAAAGTGATTATAAAAATGGCAACGTGATATCCTGCATGCTCGTTTTGATTTCCTGTATACTTTGATGGTGCAGTGCACTTCCTTAATGGCTTTTAATATCACCAACATTGGTATTCTAATTCTGTCCTCTGACTGAAATGACATTGCTGAGATCTAACTTGTTTTCACCAAAGGTAATGGACTTCTTAGATTAGGAAGTGATTCAAACTGACTAATAGTGTGTTACACTATTGTCTAACAGCTAATGTCTTGCCCCAGTTCGACATTCTACCTCACTCATCAGAAAATGAACATTTTTGCAACCTAGATACAATAAAACAAGCAACAATACTGTCCTTTCCATTGAAGATCAAGATGATCTGTCTTTTATTTATTTATTTTACTTGTATACTTGCTTTGGCCTTGTATTCGGTGTGTTTAAATGGCTCTTCTGCTGAACATAAGGAGCATGAGGTTACAACCGTAAGAGGCATTACTGTAGTTTCCACATTGATGCATATGCTGATTTTGAAACTGCTTACTCATTCACGGTGTAGTGAATGCCTCAGTTTATTACATGGGACAATAGTAGGAGTGAAAATCTATGCAGATGCTGTGTATTGGCAGCCTAGTGCGCTAATTTCCAGGTCATGTCTCTGACCTAAAAATCCAATTTTAGTTGCATTTCCAATCATACAGTAGCCTAATGATTGTGATTTGTTGCAACGTGTCTGAACAATTTTGTTTTCTTACGTTTCTTGCTAATAGCTGTTTGTGTTTTTTTTTTTGTGGTCTGTAGTTCATATGAATGAGTCCTTCAAAGAAACCGATAAAGGCTTCAATGGAGTCGAGAGAAGCTCTGTACCCCAACGGTTGACTGATGGTTTTCCTGTAAAGTCCCCTGTCCCTTCCTCTACCGACTATAACCAGGGTGTGCAGCATCCAGCCGTGGACCTGGAGAAACCTGCAAAACAACGTCAGGAGATGGGAGCTGCCGCGAAGGAGCTTAGTTCTTCCCCCGTCTCTGGACCGCCTCCACCACTGGCTAGTCCGCCTCGTAAAACATTGACCCTGCCTCATCAGTCAGGATTTGCTTCATCTACAGCTTTGGGTGTCGGCACAAGCGTGTCTCCAACCTCCCCTCTGACGGTCCAAGGCCAAAGACCTGAGCTCTCTGCTACTTCATCAGCCGATGGGACACCTTTAGGACTTAGTACAACTCCTTCGATGTCGTCTCCTAAGAGCTCCAGAGCTCCACCTGCTGTGTCGCATAGCCAATCAGTGGTGTTGTCTTCTAAGATCTCGACGCATCCTCCAACGGTGCCTGTGCCCCCTCAAATGGTTCCTCTGGCAGAGGTCCAGGGGTCAAAAAGTCCACAGGTCTCTCCAACACCTCTATCTTCAGCTGCGTCTCCATCTGTCGTCTCCGCTCCTCCTGCATTGGCACCGCTGAAAGGACCCCAAGAGGCATCACCTCTAACAGGCCAGAGTCCTAAACATCCTGCTGCTTCCTCGACTCCAACATCTGCTGCCGATAACATCTCTCTCCCTGCAGTCTCTGCACTTCCATCTGTTGTCTCTGGTTCTCCTCAAGTCGCCGCACCATCTCCCTCTGTAAGCTTTCCTTCTCAGGCATCCTCGGCACCTCTCAATGTTTCTCCTGCTCCAAATGCGTCTCGTTCCCTCGTTGGCTCTGCGGCTCATCCTTCAGGCGTTGTGGCAAATGTGGACGTTTCTTCTCACAGTCTTGGGCAGGTGGGTTCTCACGGTGTAGTACGGTACAACTTGGGGGAATCGCACTCTACTCAGAAGACTCCTGGTAAACACGAGGCCTGTGTTTCCCAGAGTAAAGTCGGAGTCATAATCGGCACATCCAAAAAGGAGTCCAACAGTGAGGCTCAATCTGAGATGCATAGGGTCCCAACTCATAGTAGAAACCTTCAACCGGCTTTTATTGTTCCAAAGGAACCTGAGAGAGACACTTTGGCTGTTGGCAGGAAAGACTCGTATGGTATCAAAGATCAGGCTACCCCAAGGAAAGGAGAAAGTGACAGTTTAAATGACACTTTTAGCACTGACACGTCACTAGACTATCCGTCCTTGGCTGAGTCAACCTACCTTGAAAGCTCAAGAGCGGAGGATGGGAGTTCGATGATGGACACTTTTGATAATTCTTATAGTCTTTCCCAGACGGGAGACCAATCCAAGTTTACAGAAGGATCCATGTTTGATGACTCCAGGGACTTGCTGGAGACTTCTTGTGAAGAAGACAACTTAAACAGCTCCATGACCTCTACAAGTTCCACCGAGGAGACTTCCCTCAAAGAGAACACGTCTCTCCTGGACAACTCTTTAAACAACACCTCGCAGAACTGCTCCTCCCTGCTTTCTCCATCTATTAATGCCTCTACACACTCTATCAAAGGTGAGATTCCCAATGCACCAATAATGCATTTACTCACCTGTAAAGAACCTAGTATTAGAACACAAACTTTTTAGAAGGGATGCATCAAACTTCAGCTGAAACCTATTTTCATATTGTGACCAATAATTGACAGATTCAAATTCAAAACTATTTTGTCTAGATAAAATAACACTTAAAAACTAAGACCAACATTTTTAAATTGCTGTAAAGTCTATCCAGGCATCACTGCAAATCTAAGACTAAATCTAAAAATGCTGTGTTAACTAAATGTTATTAACTTTGTTTGATGACAATAAAGGTAATTAGAGCCAGACCGATATTATCGGCCGATATTAGGCATTTCCCAAAATATCGGTATCGGCAGTTATAATGGCCGATAAATGAATATTTCAAAAATAAAACAAAAACGAATGAAGCGCTTGAACCATGTCATGAGTGTTGGAGTTGTATAGTTTGTCCACCAGAGGGCACTCTACTCTGTCCGTGTTGGCAACACTACAATTAAAAGAACATCCCCATCAGTTCTCTTAACTCAAATAAGCATGACAAAATTTGTGACTATCATTTCCAGTTTTGCTGCTGTTCAATAAGCCGAGAGTGAAGCGGAATTAGCTAGTAATTGTTACGTTACGTTGTTACAGTGTAGTTGACTGACTGTCCTTTTAACTTTTGACAATGTGACTGAAGTATTTCTTTAATAGCGTGTGACAGTTATAGCAATGTGACGCATCATCTCTTCTTGGCCTGTTATATTGAAAATGTATGTTTTACAATTTGCAGTATGAAGTTATCCATTGCTAAATTATGGCTCATTATAGACTAGCTAACCACAAAGCTAGCTAATGCCACTATCATCAGTGTGTTCTGTTGTGACAATAAAAGAAACAAGTTTCTTTTTAAAATGCATTGTCATGTTATTTTAGTTAAAACTCATAATTAACTACAAATAACTAATGTTAGGGAAATCTGTTAATGTTTTGTTGCGCGATTCTGAAAAAAATATATAAATATCGGCCGATATATCAGAATATCGGATTTTAAAACCAACAAATATTTGTATAGTCATCAGCCTTCAAAATCCTTCATCGGTCGGGCTCACAATGAGCATGTACACACTTACAAATCCAATATTGACCCGATATATCATGCGTCCTTATTATTTATCATTAAAATGAAGAGTAATACTCATTCAAGTGTGCTTAAACTTTGAGTCTGAGGCAAGAACGTTTTAAGCATGCAAATAGTGATTTGAATACTTAGACATATTGTGATCTGATGCTTGGGGTTTAAATTTAAAAAGGACATATTTGATTTCCAGGGATTAAAAGCTACACATTTTATTCCCCATAGGTGATCAGATTCTTGGACCTGAAACTTCAGACCTATCTGGAGGTGACCAAAGATCTGCGCTCTCTTTGACCGCTAAAGCTTTGCAAGTGGTTGTAAGCGGTTCTGTTGAAGGGACGTCCACACATATACCTGAAGCACTTATCGCCATGCCAACAAAGAAGCCACGGAAGCCTAGGACCCCAAAGATCCCAGTTGCTCTTGCTGAAAGTAATTGTTCATCTTTACTATCATACTGGCATAGTTGAGGGTTTACAATACAATTTACAATCAGATGGATACAATTGTGTTAGATGCTAAATACTGTCTTGCTCCCTTATTTTCAGTTGGCTCTCCTGATTCCAAGATCAAGAAGCAGAAGTTAACACCTGATGGCCCAAAGGTTAGGCGGAGAAAGAAAACAGAGGAGAACACATCGACTGCAGTGAAGAAGAGGAAAATCTCTAAAGAGTCAAATGAACCGGAGAGCATCCCAACTGATAGCTCAAATACTCCGCTTTACCTTCCAAATGAACCACTGACCCTTGTCCTTGACTCAAGCCTGACCAATAATGGGAACCCATTGGTCCAGCCCAAGAGGATCTGGAAGCGTAAGATGAAAGAAGGCGTGAATGAGGCAAAGCCTTCCAAACCAGACAAAGCGGAGTTGGCAGAGGGTAAAGCTGAAGATGATGATAACAGCTCCACAGCAGGTATCTACATATTACGGGTTGAAATTTGTTCTTTTTAAGCATTGGTCAATCTATTTTGTACCCATACTTCTGGCGCTTAAGGTTAACATACATTTAATTGGTGTTTGTGTGTCACAGGCGACACTCCAAGACGTAGGGTTGCAACTGAAGAGCAAGTCCAGTTCCCTTTGCAGCATGGGTGAGCAGTCCTTTGTCCAAAGTAGCGTCAACAATAGCTTGGCACTTATTTCCCACGACGCCCATGTGCTCCTAATTTAAAAGTTATTTAAGACCTGCAATGTTTAGGACCTACTTTTTATTCTCACTCGTGCACCTGAAAACGTTTTACACTTTGCACACATCCGTTTTTAGTTGAAGATGCTTGTGAAATGCTTGGACTGTCAAGCTCTGATAGTAACGGATTACAATTTGGGAGATATGGTAGCTAACATACAAATAGAAATCAGCTCCAGCAATCCTCTCAAAATAGCATATCCAGTAAATGCTTATTTCAAACAGCTGGAAATGCATCGGTCGGGTTATGACAATCATGTTTCACATTTGCTAGCTGGAAGCGAGAGATTCGAGTCAGGAGGCATGAGGACCGGCTGAAAGGGGAGACGTGGTATTACAGCCCCTGTGGCCGGAGGATGAAGCAGTTCCCTGAGGTCATCAAGGTGAGTTCTGTTGTACTAGCGCAACAAATGATTACCCACTGTTGGGTTCACGATTTTGGGAAAATGTAATTTTCCGATAAAAATTTAAATGCTCATTTAAAAATGTCAGGTTTGAAGGGCTGCACAAAGTTTTGTGGTTGTGTGACAAAATGGCTATAAAATATATTATAATAATATTTCACTGTTTGTCGAGCAGCATTTACTTACCACTTTTCCACCAAAGAAGAACTGGTTTGGAACTGGTGCTGGTTCGACTTGCGAACCCGTTCAGAACCTGTTAGTTTTTCCACTGACTAGAGCGTCCAGGGGTCGATGTCGTTACGTCACTGTGTACGTCGCCATACGTCTTAAGGCTCGTACACACCGGGACGAATATTAGCGTGCGTTATTCGGCAGCGCTGTTCAACGTGTTTTTTGTGTTCACACCCAAGCGATTTTCGCTGACGATGAGCCGAGTGAACATGCAAAATCATTCCCTGACATTAGATGGCGCCCATTTGCTCTGCAATACCACTCCATACAGTCGTCTTTTATCGAGATGTTTGTAGTCGCTGTCGCGTTTGTCATATAGTTCTTTATGTTCTAACACCAACAAGACCAGCAGCTCTACATTCATCTTACCTCGCATCTTTCTCTTATTTCTTCTTGGCTGTGTCGACGGCGACGCTACTTGGCGTATATCTTCTTCTCCATTCCATATGTGTGCTCGGCAAGAACGTTTTGTGTTTGAGCGCCCCCAAGTTGTGTTTTACTGTAACTTCAGAAGCTCCAAACACATGAGCAAAAGCGGCAATCTCATTGGTTGGCTAGTTTTTGACGCAGTGCGTCAAACAAAAAAAACGAACCTGAGGTGTTTTTTTTTTTTTTTAAATGACGCTTTTTACGTGTGGCATTTTACGCGTCGGTGTGCACACTCACATTGGCGCCCTTTGTTTAGTCACTAGGACTGTTTTCTTCTTTGCTTATAATGTTTTCAATTGAAAAAAAAAATAAATAAATAGAAACCCTTGCGTCAACTTCAAGCATAACAATTACAAAGGCCGACTCTATCGTGTTTCTGCAAATGTTTCTCCTGGCTTTGCGATGGTCAGAAAAGATGTTTAGAACATATCTAAATCCGCTCCCAGCCCCCGATGTCAGCATGATGTGGTAAAAGAATGGTTCTAGTCCAGCAAAGAGTTGGTGCCGCTTTGGAACCAGTTTTCCTGGCCAAGAACCGGTTCTTTGGCTGTCGAAACGCAAAGAAGTGGTTCGCGCAGGCATCGGCTCCAAACCGGCTCTCAAAATGCTTTGGCGGAAAAGGGGTTACTGTGAACTGAGATGCTGAAAACACCAGATCATGAGCTGCTTACGTGTAAATGAACACAGTGTATCATACAGTGTATATACTTGTTGAATTCAATTTCAGCCTATGTGATTTGATAATCACACTAAGCCATATCGCCATTTCGGTTTTGTTTCAAATAACCTCCTGCGATGCCACTGTAACTTTGATGTGTGGTGAAAAGGCTCGACTTCATCCTGTTGCTTTGGTCTCTCCTTCATTCTCCAGTTTTTGAAGAGGCATCAGGATGGTCTCGGGGGCGTTTCAAGAGAGCACTTCAGCTTCAGTCCACGCATGCCAGTGGGGGATTTCTACGAGGAGCGGGAAACACCTGAGGTGTGTATTAAGATGAGAGTTACATGCAGTCCAAGACGGCTGCACTGTTGCATGACATGTCGTTTCTCTTTAATCTTGTACAGGGTATGAAATGGTTCCCCCTCGCCAATGAGGAAGTGCCCTCCATGATCATGGCTATAACAGGGAGACGTGGTCGTCCTCCAAACCCAGACAAAGAGCCTCGTCCTCGTGGACGCCGAGCCAAAGGAGCCCAAGGTAGACGACCCGGCCGACCTCCCAAGGCCAAAATGGAGGATCTGCTCAGCAAAGTGGACGCCAGGCTGATGAAGAGACTGGAGGAAAAGGGTAAGTCTGAATACTCTCAACTGGAAAACCTGGAAACATGTAGGAATGAATGGAGGTGTGTGTGAACGCCTAACCTCAGGTTGTTTTAGGTGGATTGCCCGATTAATATAGCATAAACTTGTTACTGAAGCACTCGACTTTTTACCTTTTGAGTCGTTTGTCAACTATAATGAGCAGTTGTTGATTGTTTTACAGTGGATCTCACTGAGGATGAAAAAGTAAAACTGGTCAAGATCAAGAAGAAAATGAAGAGAAAGGTGAGCTGAATTCACTTTATTTACTGGGGCTGGGACAATATATCGATGCATCTCGATTCGTGGATCGATTCCAATTTTTTACGAATGCATCCCAAATCGATTCTGGTTTCTAGGCTAGTTTTTAACCGCACGCTCAAATGCTCACGAAGAAGAGCGTTCGGCTGATTCTGAGAATGTACTTGCACCTCAGAATGCTTTTATGACGTGAGATTAATGGAAATAGCCCACTACAAACACCCTTGTAATTCGCTTCTACCTTTTCAAATTTTATGTATGATTATTTTCAAGGTTCAGCAGATTACGGCTGTTTCTAGAGCACACAGTGCCTTCTGCCGTTAAAAACTAAACTCAGAATCGATTCGAGAGAGAATCGCGATGCATTCGGAAAAATTGGAATCGATCATGAATTATTTCTCGGTTCACAATGCATCGATATATTGTCCCAGCCTTATTATTTACTGCAACAAGTTCAACTTTGCAGAATATATGTTTTAAAGGGGTCATGAACTGGCTTTTTAAACTTTATTATATTGTTGTCTGAGGTCAACTTATGACGTTCGCTTGGTTTTTGCATTCAAAAACATCAAAATGAATAAGAAATAGGCTATTTTGTACCCTATTTTTGTGCCTAGCTGAAAAACGCTCGGTTTTTATGGGCGTCTCGCACTGAAGACTTGGAAGTAAACGCCCACTGCTGTGAGTGGGTAACAGTTTTGCATATTATAATGAGTTTCGACTCACCCGTCGATGCACTTGGGGGAAATTGTTTTGAAAATGTCCAATGTTGTAAAATGGCAACCGGAATGATTCGCCCATACATGTTCGACCCAGAGTCCGTGTGTTGCACAATATTTTGTATTGCTCGGTATCTCGATCCGGTTTGTCATCAGGAGGTAGGCATTTATGTTATTTAGCTATGCGTCTAATGCGCGAATCAGTGGGCGGGGCTAAACCGGCCGTGTTGAAGTAGGCGTTGATCTTCTTCTGCGGGGGTGGTGTTTTATCCTCTTTGACGTCATAGTTCACCCACTTTGAAAAACGAGTCGTTTTCAGAGGCTGGTGTCAATAAAGGCTTTTATTGGACTAACAAGGACGTTTTCAGTTCTGAAACTTACAGGATATTCTTAGTATATGAAGACTTCTTAGATGTCAAAAGCTCAAGGAAAATTTGATTTCTCAGTTCATCACACCTTTAAACTTTTGTTCATCTGTTGAAACTGAGCACCTGATTTGTCTCATGCAGGCGAGAATGAAAAGAAAGGAGGATGCGAAGAATAAAAAGATCCGTCAGGAGAAACGGAAAGCAAAAGTAAGTGAAACATATTATATATGACTAGAGTTCATTTTAGTAGCTTGAAATCCTGGTGTTCAGAGCTCTGATTGTGTTTTCTGATGTGTTTGAGCAGTTGGAGAAAGCCAAAGAGCAAGAACAGGATGATGGAATCCAGTCTTCGTCATTTGAAAGCCCTCTGTCGGCCTCAGAGGGGCCCAAGAAGCCCGGGCGCAGGAGGAAGGTGGCAGTACCGGCGGCAGAGACTCCGTTGGATCCGGAGAAGGCCAGCCCAATCAAGAGAGTGGCCCGGGCCCGCGTCAAAGCCAAGGCTCTCGCCAAGGCCCAGGCCCAAGCCGAAGCAGAAGCGCAGGCTGCTCTGGCGGCGAAGAGGCAGGCGGAGAGGAGGGCACAGGCTCAGAGACGAATGGAGGAGAGGAAGAGGCAGCAGATGATCTTAGAGGAGATGAAGAAGCCCGCTGAGGACATGTGTCTCCCTGATCACACGGTGAGCTTGACATGCTGAGGGATTCACACATACAGGACGTTCCCCGCCTGGCAAATTCAGTTGATAAATGAAACGTATTGTGAATTTGTTGGGTTTGTCATTACACTTGTTAATCTCATACCTGGAAACAAAAGCCGTGTGTCAGTCTCAACATGATGATGATGAGGATGAATGTCATTTCATTTCAATAAAAGATGCAATGCTTTATTTGGTTTAAATTTGCTCGCTTGCGCCCTCTTGTAGGCATAGGAGACAATACACCTACTTTTGTCCTTTAATTGCCTTTAGTATTTGAATATTTCAATAATAATTTGAATTTATCTTGTCAGCTATTTTGTCAGCCCTAGTAGCCTACTATAATGTTGAGTACATCTGTGAATGTTGGATAATTAAAGTGATGTTATTCCTGTCATCACTCATAATGTTGTGGTGTAGCTCCTCCCAACGCTGTCACGGATTCCAGGACTGGTGCTGTCCGGTGTGGCCTTCTCCAATTGTTTAAGGGTGGTGGAGTTCCTGCATGGTTACGGAAAGGTGCTGGGCCTCCAGGTGCCTAAGGATATTCCCAGCCTGAGCACCCTGCAGGAAGGGCTACTCGGGATAGGAAAGAGCCAGGGCGAGCTGCTGGATCTGCTCATTAAACTGGTGGACGCCGCTCTGCACGATCCTGGACTGCCCTCGTATTACCAGGTTTGTCTTTTTTTATTTGTCTTTTTTTATATTACATTTATCTTTCAAGTTGTAAATGTTTTGATAACGCATCCTTTTCACCAGAAGCGTAAATTGGGTAACTTTAAATGTTTCATTATTTTCGTTATTTGATAACAACATAAAACCACGTCCACAACATATTTATCTTCTGTATTTTTTAAAACACTACCAGTCGAAAAGATGAGATTAAAAATTAATAAAACAGTAAAAGTCTCTTCTGCTCATTTATTTGATAAATTATATATTTTATATATATATATATATATTAGTTAAATATTATGACGATTTAAAATAACTGTTTGCTATTTTCTTAATAAAATGGTAAAATTCTCTTCTGCTCACCTACATTTATTTGAGAAATTTTATATATATTAGGGCTGTCAAACGATTAATCGCGATTAATCGCATTCAAAATAAAAGTTTGTGTTTAAGTAATATATGTGGGTGTAGTGTGTATAATTATTTTGTATATATAAATAGACACACATGCATGTATATATTTAAGAAAAATCTGAAAGTATATACTTTATATATATTTATACATAATTAATATTATGTATAAATATAAATATTTGATATATTAAGAACACATTTTTCTTAAATATATACATGCATGTGTGTCTATTTATATATACAAAATAATTATACACACTACACACACATATATTATGTAAACACAAACTTTTATTTTGGATGCGATTAATCGCGATTAATCGTTTGACAGCCCTAATATATATATTATTTATTTTAGGGCTGTCAGTTTAACGGCGTCAATTTTTTATCATGTGATTAACAGTCTTTTTGGCCTAGCAAATTTCGTCGTTTTTTTTAATATGCTTTTGCAACAGGACGCGGCATGTGCGGCGCTGCGCTATGAAACCCATTCATTTCATGGCTTGCGCCGTGCGAGGACGTTTTGTTGCTTCGTTGACCGAAGCGCAAGCAGATCTAGCTAGACCGGAAACAAAACAACAGGCACGCCACACACACTTGATTGGACTTGCAAGCCGGTCAAATAGTAGGTTAACGTTACGTTTTGAGTTGATGACGGGCGCGAGACGCCGAAATGGATGTCAATAAGATTCTGAATGGAAAGTTTAACGTTACTTTGAAAAAGTTGCCAAATGGTTCCATTGACAAGACCAAAGCGATCTGTGTGTTTGGTCGTTGTGAACTGAGCTATCATCATCGCAGCACGTCCAGTTTGAAATACCACTTGATTGCCAAGTGAGCACACACACACACACACACACAGATGATGCGAATTGTCCACTAGGGTTGTGTATCGTTTGAATTTGAACGATTCTGATTTCGATTCCGATTACTTGTTTCGATTCCGGTTCCCAACGATTCTCGCTTCCGATTCTTTTAAGAGGTAGGGTCAAAAAAGTTTAGCTAACCTTGCTAACCAACGGTCTTTCTGAAGGAAGTACTCCTTTCTGAAGGGAAATACTCTGCATTTTAACAAGATTTTGATATTTTTAGAAAATTGAAGCCACACTTTGGACCGCCGACATAAGCTACTCATGTTCGACTATGCCAAAACTTCCGGTAGACGCTTCTTCGTTGGTGTTGTTCAGCGGTTTCTTCTTCTGGTCGGCGGAGTGTGAATATCAAAACTAGGAATCGAAATTTTAACTTTTGAACGATTCCGGGAAAAACGAAAAGTTAGTCCCGGTTCCAATCGATACTCGATTCTCGATACCCAACCCTATTCTCCACCCCCTCGTCAATATCAGGAGCTCGTCAGTATTTCTTTCACCCTTTTATTGATGGACAGTGTTACATTGTGTGCGAGATTATTTGCTCCAAGTGAGAATGTGAGTGTGAAACACAGTGTATGCCAATGTTGTTTTCAATAAAACAAACAAAAAAAAACATTTGCACAAAGCAAGCCGATCCAGTTTTCCAAGTTGATAAGAGCATTAAAATGATAAAAAAATGTGAGAAAAAGAAATCAAGAGACATTTAGAATAGATAAAATTGTGCGATTAATCGCAAGTTAACTATGGCAATAATGCGATTAATCGTGATTAAATATTTTAACAGCACATGAAGGTTGGTTTGTTTCTCTTTCGCGTCTCAGTCCGTGAAGATCCTGGGAGAGAAGCTGGTGGATCTGGAGCTGAGCCACAACACTGTGTCTGAAGTGCTACGGATCTTTCTGGAAGCCCATGGCTTTGACTTGGAGGTGTGTAACAGTCTCCGTACCAAGAGCTTCCAGACCCTCAAAACCGACGTCAAAGCCTCCATACTGGCCTTCCTGGTGGAGGAACTCAACAGCAGCAACATAGTCACCAGGTCAGCAGCAATTCTAATCATATTATCATCATCATTTGGAAGTGTTTTCTTGATCCATATATTTAAAGATGTTCATCTTCCAACTGTTCTGTTCTGCAGGGAGATTGATAACACTCTAGAGAATATGGCAACCTACAGGAAGAACAAGTGGATCATAGAAGGCAAACTACGCAAGTAAGACCCTTGCATCTTATCAAAGCTTTTTGTGCAAATTTGGTTGCTGTGAAAGCGAAGAACCAGATTTCAGAAAACCAGTCTTAAAAATGACATTGTGAAAGCTAAGCGAGACGCGACTAAATGTAGAATTTTCTTTTTTGGTCCGGACCAAGGGAACTGGACTATAAGTGTGAACATGTCTAAAAATTGCCTCCTCTAAGTGACCATTGCATGTGCCCTTTGCTAATGGCGTTCCCAAAATGCCCTTGAGGTGGAGAAACACCGTTTGGAATTAGCTGGCGATGCTAGTTTCTTCTCTTTCTGAATTGCTATGTAGCTCACGAATAAACATCTGGTTATAGTACTTGTTGACGACACATGTTTGGACCAAGTGTGAAAGCAATCTAATGGCTCTTTTCCACAGAGTGGTATGGTACGGTGCGCAATTATGTCCGTTTCGATTGTCAGAAGTTGTGAATGGTGCTAAAATATCAAATCGTACTGTATCACTTTCCTTTTCCGTTTGAGAATGACGTTGATCGCTACTTTCCGGCATGCAAGGGTTTACTGTACTGTGTCGCTAGGTGGAAACTAGCCACAAGACTCTTCTGTAGTTGGCTTCATCTTTCCTAAATGTGTATGTGTGAGCAGACTGAAGGCTGCGCTGATGCGGAAGACGGGCCGCCCAGAGGAGGAGCTGTGCTTCGAGGAGCGCCGGCGCAGCGCTCGTGTTGGCGTGGCCGAGGAGGAGAGCATCGAGGAGAACTGTTTGTTGGAGAGAGGGAGTCGCCGGAAAGCCAAAGAGGAACCCAAAAACACTGAGGTACCGATACCAGAGCTGTGCTTATGGAGTTCAATTGCAATATTGTCTGATTTAATGATGGTTTAAATCATTTATTTAGTGCACTACATCTCAGATATTAGACCATGGCTGGTTAGCTAAATTTGATTGATTTCTGTAAGGACACAGTGTCTCAAATTTACTTTATTTCCCCCCTCACAGATTGAGAGTCCTAATACCTGCAGTGTTGCAGAGCTGGAGCGTCAGATTGATAAACTGACCAAGGTAAAATATCTAATCTCAGCTTCTGAAAATGACATTTTTTAGAGTCGTTTTAAAAATCTTTGTATTCTGCACATCGTCAATGTACACTTTTTAATGTATATTGTCCTGTAATTGTTTTAAAATTATACTTAGAGCATGAATATTATTGTATAGTTAGACCAACTGAAGGAAGTTTGTATATTTACATAATAATTTATTCGTATTAATAGAATTGACCGTTGTTTATCTCCCGTTATATTCAACTGCTATTGAATTTTAGATATAATAATTACACTCAAATAAAATCTGAATTCTTTGTATGCAAGTCGGGCAGTTTTTTGCACAAAAGGCAGTTTTCATAAACTCCTTTTGAGTCTTTCAAAATCCAACTTTTTTTTTTATTTCGGTCAAAATATTTTGTTCTGTGTGTTCAGCGGCAAGTGTTTTTCCGCAAGAAGCTTCTCCAGTCGTCGCATTCCATGCGAGCCGTGTCTCTCGGGCAGGACCGGTACCGTCGCAGGTACTTGCTGCTCCCGTATATGGGATGTGTCCTCGTGGAGGGAGCCGAGGATATCTTGGGTGAGTGGAAACTCCCAGCATGCAGTTAGTCTGGTATCTCGAACACTTAGAGATATAGCCTTTGTCCCACACACCACACTTACGGTTCCCCTAAGAGTGATGCCATATACTGTACATTCAAGTAATCGTCTGCTATGGAGTCACAAAAATTCAACAATTTTTGTTTATTGCGAACAAAATTGGTAAAACACTGCACATTTAATATCTTCTTGGTTTTCTTGTTGCTATGGCCATATGATTTTGGGGACACACATGTATATATGCACTCATACAGTTCATACACACATATACAGTTTATATATATATTAGGGCTGGGTAATAAATATCGATTTCTCGATATTAATCGATTCTCATTTTTAGGAACCGATATCGATTCTTAAATCTTAAGAATCGATTAGTCATCCTGTTTCATTTGAATGAATGGGACATTGTATCGCGGCTGCGCGCATCCAAAAAATCGCAATAATCTTTGTCCTTTGTTACTATTGATATGAAACAAAGTCTCAATTTTCAAATTACGTCCATTTTAGAAATTCAAAAACATAAATAAGGTTTTGGCGCTGTGGCGTGAGATCGCTCTGGTGCAGCTCAAGAGAAACAGCAGCGCTGATCTCTCTTCTGGCTTAATAATACCAGTTACAGCGCCAAATAAACATGAATGAGCATCTGAAAGTGTGTTAAAATATAGAGTACAGCTTATCGAAATCCGTATCATGTCACATTGATTCGCTCAATCAGCATTTCAACCGTGGAAAGACGTCAGTTAAACAGCTTGTTATTAATGTCATGTATCGTCATATTTACCTCAGAAAACCCACATAAACTCGTTAGTCATCTAGAAAAAATAACTCTAGAGAGGAGCATTTATATATACACCATATTACATATGCATTATAATCTTAATGTTCTTCAATATTTAATGCATATTTGAATAAATCTGGCAAGTTTTTTTGACAGCCACCATTTAAATGTTTATATTTCATATAGTCTTCTTATTATAAAAATAAATAAAAGTGTAATTTAAGTGTTTGTATAGATACAAAACAGTTCATTATTACCTTCATATTAGGCTAATGAAGCCTAGTAGGCTACAACTAGACTCCCATAGTTTACAAAATTAGTTAGAGATTTGATTCCCTTGAGAAAATTTGCCATTTATTGTAACTGATATCCAAAATAATCAATGTTGAATCGAATTGCAAGCTTGTGAATCGAAATCGAATCGAATTGTGAAATTTGTGTCAATACCCAGCCCTAATATATACATATATAATGTTAAATATGAATTTCTTGTGCTGCCCTACTAGTTGCCCACATTAATCTCAAGTTATTGCTTCCTTGTGTTCAGCTTCAGATGAAGTGACGGTCAGCGATGAGCCTGTGACTTATGTGAAGGTCATCCCAGTGAAAGCAGAGGTTAAAGCTGAGCCTCCCCTCTCTCCGGGTTTCGGCACCTCTTCTCCTCGAGCGTCCCTGCGTTCCCCCACGGAGGAGGATCCTCTCCCCGGCGAGGCCTCTCTGATGAGCAGCCCGAGAGGACGGGGACGCCCCCGCAAGATCAAGCCGGAAGTGGAGCTCCACCTTCGAGCCGCCAAGAGCCGGCGGCGACGGCGCTGTAGCAGCAGATCAACAGGTGAAGATTCGGCCCTCAACTCCCCCGTGCAGGATCCGGCTCAGCCCTCTCTTGAGCCGCGGGACGCCGAGGCGGACGGCAGCACGCCGATCGTGGCGTCTGGAGCCGGTCAGGGGGAGGATAACAGCCAACCGGAGGACAGTATGAGGGAGCAGGCAGAAAAGCAAGGCCAGTGGTTCAATCTGTTGCCTAAGGAGCCGTGCGACGAGGCGTCTCTCGCGCAGCCGTGCGAGAACATCCCTGCAGACTCTTCATCCCCCGCGAAAGACACTCCGGCACCCCTCGGCTGTGACCCGCTCGTTGCACCTCCACTGCAGCCGGCACAGGTTCATACTTGAGATCAGAAACCTTGAATGAATTTCCTAAATGCTGATTCTGATGGCTTCTCCGTGTGTTCCTCATCCTCAGGTGCAGATGGAAGCTGCTCCTCTTCCGGCTCCTCAGGTGTGCTCCACCCCAGCTCCGGCTCCCCGGGCCGGCAGGAGGCGCAGGAGAGGCAGCGGGCCGTCCCGAGTGCACTCTCGATCCGGCGCGGCCAAGAGGCGTGGCAGACCTCCCTCCAATATCTTCCAGGAGGTCGAACTGAAGTACTTCACGCAACTGACGGTGAAGCCTATTCCGTTAGGTGAGTGTCGTGTCCATCCTGCTTTTGTAGATTTATAGAGGCTTTCGCACCTTTTTATAGTTCCTAGAGCTATTGGTGTAAGTACCCGGGTTTGGGCGTGGTCTCACAGCAGGAACTAGGAACGATTTTAGTTGTAGGAACTCCTTTTGGAGGAACTAATTTAGCTCCTACTTCACAGTCGGGTCTAAACCAGCACTGTAGGAGCTACCAGTGACGCTGATTGGCCGAATGCATGTGAAAAAAAAAAACATCTTCCACCATTTAAAGTGTACCTATTATGGCATTTAAAATGTTCCTAATATTGTTCTGGGAGTCCCCAACAACAGTTTTACAAGCATGCAATGACAAAAAACACTTTTGTTGTCTTATAATATGTATTTATTTTTACCTGATTTACTCACCGACTCCCATATGAATCGTTTTAGCGAGTCCTTTTTCCAAAACCCGCCTTTGCGTGACGCTAATCTGCGGTGATTGGTCAGATGACCTAGTCAGTTGTGATTGGTATTCTCTGTGCAGAAAAACGGAACTCTTATTACCTTAAATGGGTTCTCAACTCCGGTCCTCGAGACCCACTGCTCTGCATATTGTGTATGTCTCCCTTATCTAACACACCTGATTCAGATCCTCAGCTCGTTAGGATAGAGCCGGCTCGCGAATCCATACTTTATAGCGTTTAGGTTTGTGAAGCAATCATCTTCAAAATGACGCGAACACAGAACAAGGTTTGGGCTATACTTGTGTGGTATAGCAGTACTTGTATATATGAACTGCAGCCACTTAGTCTTCAAATACTCCTCACTTGGCAGGTGAAAAAAGTTCGCTTTTGCGTCGCACTTCAAAACACAGCGTCTCGTCGACATGATTGTTTTCCGGTTTTCCCTGGAGTCTCCGAGAGCAATAAGTGGGCGTTTCTTATTCAAATAACTTGTCAAGTTGACATCAACTAGACAAAGGAAAAGCATCGTTCTTCGAACGATTCATATCAGCGACTCTTACTTTTGAGAGATAATAACTTTGTATACGATGAACTTTCATGTTTAAAACTTTGCAGGATGTTTTTGTTCACTTTGATCTATATTAAACACTACATGAAGGGCAATTTTCAAAAATCCATAATAGGTACCCTTTAAAATAAGAAAAACACAGATTATATGGAAACACACAGATTATATTATGTGTAAACACACAGATTATAGCCTATATATTTACTCCAGAAACTAACTCTACTAACATGGAAAACGGTGATGGGCCTTTTAACCTTTAATAACTTCATTTCTGTTACCCATGTACTTTCTATGTACTTATTATAGGAATTATAGGTACTAACCCTGAACCTACCCCTAACCCATGTACTTACCTTATATTAGCTAGAACTTTATAGGTAAGTACACTGAAAGTACATGTAAGTACTGTACTGTAAAAGGAAGCGTTACCTCTACTTTCTATGTATAACAGTTCTATCTAATATCGTATTCGATAGGACTATTAGACAGATCGTAAACTAATGAAGATGCTGTGTTTTAAGACTCTGGTGTTCTCAGCGCTGTCAAAATAAGTCACAACAAGCCTGGCCTTCTTCACTTCAGAGTTCCTACTGACCAGGAAAACGTTCCTAAGGGAAACTTTAGTTCTCGGGGAGCCATTCAGACCAAAAATATACGTTTTCTGTTTTTATTTGGAAACCACGTCGTGTAAACAGCCCCTAAATGTCTTTCTGTCTCTCTCCTACAGAGATGGTGAAGGGCTGGTGGTGGATCAAAGAACCGGAGGAGCTGACGGCCATACTGAGCGCCCTCCACCCACGAGGCATTCGAGAGAAGGTTCTCCACAAACACCTCACTAAACACATGGAGTATCTGGCTGAGGTCTGCAGACGTCCCGTGACCGGTGAGGAGCTGGAGCGTGCGCAGTGTGATTGCAGGCTTTGGTTGATGGCAGCATGTTTAGTGTGTTCTTTGGCGTTGTTCCTTCCCAGATCCCATTTTTCAGATGTCAGCGGAGGATGGTGATGCCCTGCTGGAAGTGTCTAAACAGGCATGGAGTGAGCAGGAGAGAGCCCTGCGGTTGGACATCAGTGTTCTCCAGTGGGTGGAGGACCTGGAGCAGAGGGTAGTCGGTGCAGACCTTCAGCTCAAGGTAAAGGATATGCTTCCTTTATTGATAGAATCACAGCACTGTAAGGTCTTGCTCCAATGGTGACCACAGGGTGGCGCTGTTTGTTTATACTGCGTTTCGCTTTAACACTGTCTACAATGTCTCTTTCCAGGTGCCTATTCCCAAAACGGAGGCTGAAACGGAGGGTTGTCAGGAACCATCAAGCTCTCAGTTTCAGGTAGTGAAGCTCAGTCTGTTAACCCCGAGTAGAGGAAACTGCTCTGTAAACTACACTTAATCTGAGCGCTCTATTCGTAAGGTTGTCATGCTTATTAAATATAAATTTTAGGGTTGTGCCTTATTATATATTATATTTTATTATAAATGAAACAATAAAAAATAAATTAATAGAATAATAAATGTTATATACCTATTGTTTCATTTTTATGATGAAATTAATTAAATAAAATGCATTTAATAATCAAATACAAATGTATTAAACATAAAAATAAATGAACAATAAATTAAAAAAATTATTTATAAATCTTTTATTTTAATATGCATGTTATGAAATTAATGAAATACTAAAATGTATTAATTTAATAATTAAAGGTATTTTAAATTATTTTAGTAAACTTTTGTAAAGATATATTCACATTTTCTTTTATTTCATTATTCATTATTACTGTTATAAAATTAAACTCTTGTAAAGTTAGATCAACTAATAGATTATTTCATATATATATAGACCATTTCACAAGATGTAAACAACACTGGTCCAGAAGCATTTCCTGTTTCTGTTTTTTAACACTACATTAAAGCTGGGATAAAATACAACCAACAGAACATATAAATATGAATCAAAACGTTAAACAAGCATCTTTAAGATGTTTTCTTTACATGTGAAATAAAGAAAACAGTTATAAACTGAAACAGGAAGTGTTTCTGGACCAGTGTTGTTTACATCTTGTGAAATGGTCTATATATATGTGTATATATATATGTGTGTGTGTGTGTGTATATGTATGTGTATATATATATATATATATATATATATATATATATGTGTGTATATATATATATATATATATACACACACACACACATATATGTATATACATATACAGTATATGTGTGTATATATGTATATATACAAATATATATACATATATATATATGTTTATGTGTATGAGTGTGTGTGTGTGTAATTTTATTTATTTATTTATTTTTTTTGAAAATTATCAAAAATGGTTAATCTTATCCACATAATTCTAGTTGTTTGATTTATTATGTTTCTACTTGGATTTCGACATCAAAAAAGCCTTCAAATGTCATGACATTAAGAAAAGTTATGCAAACAAATTTAAAATGAAAGTTTACCACACGGGACATTTGTGCTTATTTCAGATCTATACCCCTCCCGAGGCGGACTCCTCGCGGGAGGACCTGCAGTATTACGAGCACGAGGTTGACCCCAAGGACGACTGGATGGTCAAGACTAAAAAGGAATGGTCTGACCTCCTGCGGGTTCCCAGCAACCCCCTGGACCTGGCCGTTCTCCGCTTGACCAATCTTGAGCGTAACATTGAGCGGCGTTATTTGAAGGAGCCGCTGTGGAATCTGGCAGAGGTGGTCCGCTTGGCCCCTCTCACCCCTCCGCCCGGCGGCGAGGAGGTCCCGTTAGATGTTGTCAGGTGGGTCTGAGTTGAGGGTCGTCATTTTTATTTTTTACCATCAAATATCATAACTTCATTATTATCCCATGTAAACATATTTTCCAACCATCATCAAAATGAATCATATTTAAAGCAATACAGTACATTATATGTGCTCTGGAGCGTATCAAACATGCTTGTTTGTCTTTATAGCTTGGAAAGTGAGATCACACCCAGGTTGAGGACGTGGCGGCAGGGCCTGGACCGCTGCCGCAATGCGTCTCAAGTCTCGCTCTGTCTACTACAGTTGGAGAAAGCCATCGCATGGGAGAGATCCATCATCAAAGTGGTGAGGACACACGCATAAGCTCAGCTTCAGAGCCTGTATGATTATTATGATATCATATGTATGTATATATACATACAGGGCTTGACATTAACATTGTATTTCAGTAGTGTAACAGTCACTTCTACTTTTGAGAAGAAAGTCGTAATATTTCAAGAATAGATGAAAACGGATGTTTGTGTGTCCACAGACGTGTCAGGTGTGCCGTAAGGGTGATGACGACGAGTACCTGCTCTTGTGTGACGGCTGTGATCGTGGGTGTCACATGTTCTGCCTGAGGCCAAAGGTCATGCAGGTGCCAGAAGGCGATTGGTTTTGTCCCACCTGTGTTGCCAAGGTATGTCAAATTTGAAATATCCAGCTGCTGTTTTGATCTTGTTTTTTTTTTCTCTCCTGTCCAATTAACGCTGTTTTGAAATGCGCATGAGGTTTGTTTTGTATATCTTTTTCTTTAACTATGTTTATGAAACTAAATTTTGCAGGAAAACGGAGACTCTCCGAGATCACAGCGTTCGTCTCGTCAGAGGTCAAAACCACGGAAACGGCGCCTTGGAGAAGATAGTTCAGATGAGGATGATGGGTACAAACGAGGCATGACCACACGACAAAAAGATGCTCCAGCTTCCTCAAGTGGGACGAGCATCTCCCCTTCAAAGCGCAGGAGGATGACCACACGAAACCAGCCTGACCTCACCTACTGCGAGTGAGTCTTTACACAGTTCTTCAATCAACCAGGAGGAACATTTTAAAAACATGACAAATAAGTTTGTTTAAAGTGCCAACAGACTGGGCCATCTGACCAATCAGAGCAGAGTAGACCAATCCCAACAGACTGGGTAATCTGACCAATCAGAGCAGAGTAGACCAATCCCAACATACTGGGCCATCTGACCAATCAGAGCAGAGTAGACCAATCCCAACATACTGGGCCATCTGACCAATCAGAGCAGAGTAGACCAATCCCAACATACTGGGCCATCTGACCAATCAGAGTAGAGTAGACCAATCCCAACATACTGGGCCATCTGACCAATCAGAGCAGAGTAGACCAATCACAACAGACTGGATCATCTGACCAATCAGAGCTGAGAAGACCAATCACAACAGACTGGGCCATCTGACCAATCAGAGCAGAGTAGACCAATCACAACAGACTGGGCCATCTGACCAATCAGAGCAGAGAAGACCAATCACAACAGACTGGACCATCTGACCAATCAGAGCAGAGTAGACCAATCACAACAGACTGGATCATCTGACCAATCAGAGCAGAGTAGACCAATCACAACAGACTGGATCATCTGACCAATCAGAGCTGAGAAGACCAATCACAACAGACTGGACCATCTGACCAATCAGAGCAGAGTAGACCAATCATAACAGACTGGATCATCTGACCAATCAGATCAGAGTAGACCAATCCCAACAGATTGGTTCATCTGACCAATCAGAGCCGAGTAGTTTCTCGGAAAGAAGGGGTTTTGAGACTTAATCTTTTATCGGGCCTTTTTCAGACCCTTTGAGAAATGAGGTGATGTGCAATGTATATTATGATGCATGTAAACCTAAATGACATAATAGTGGCACTTAAAAATTCTTTAATTCATAATTAAATTTGTTAGTTAAATTTAATATTAAAATAATACATCTAATATTACGTTCTCATAATACTCATTTGTAAATGCAACATTTAAATAATGAATGAGTGATGTGTAATAATGACTGTTTGATGTCCTGTAGGATCATTCTGATGGAAATGGAGGCTCACTCGGACGCCTGGCCTTTCCTGGAGCCGGTCAACCCCCGCCAGGTGCCCGGCTACCGACGCATCATCAAAACCCCCATGGACTTCCTCACGATGAGGGAAAGACTTCTGCAGGGAGGGTAAGAGGGAATCTACCAATCACAACATTACTGCAGTGTTGAGTCGTGAGGGTTTAAAGATATAATATAATCAATTTGACCATTTGTTTAATTTAATTTATTTATTAGGAATTCAAGCGTGTAGCACTATTGTAATTGTTCAGTTTTCCCAAGCATAAGCATTCTCCCCTAAAAGTGATCGGGCTGACCCCAAACTGTTACTCGTAGAGACTTGAAACTTTGGGGGCTGGTTGTACTCACACCGTCTACTACGTTACCAAGACTCGGCCTGAGGGGGGCGCTACACCACTCAAAATGGCTCATAACTCCTAAACCGTTCTTAGCTTCAAATGTCTTATATCGGCTCAAGGCGAACAAAATGCATGCCTTGAAGTTTTCGGGTATTTTGGATTTTTTTGAACAAACTTACTTTTACGATCTAGTTCTAGGTTTTTGGACCGATCGCAACCAAACCAGTGCAACAAGATTCTCTGAAGTTTGATTGTCAATAGTTATAAAAAAAAGTTTTAATTTCAAGCCACTTTTACTAAAAGGTCTATAACTCATGAACGGAATGGGATTTTTCACCAAACTCGGTACAGCTATGTAGGAGCTCATTCTGTGGTCGCGTGAAAAAGGACGCCATAACAGGAAATTGGTGGCGCTATAACTGGGAAAAAAAACATGAAAACGGCTATAACTACTTCACCGCTAGTCCGATCGACTTGAAAATTGGTATTCGGTGTGTTTGTTCGAGGTGCCATGATTGTCTATGCATATGTTGATATATCGCAAAAAAAAAAAGATTTTCGCCATCGACCAATAAAATTTGAGCTGCAATAAGACAAGGTTAACGAAGGGCGATTGGAACGAAATTTGCTGGGCATATAGAGGCCCATGAGAAATTCAAAAGAAAACTTTGCGCCCACGACGTTCATACCGCATGGTAAAACTCCTCATTCTTAGCGTCTTCGCCTCTAGGATCGCCGCTGTCCATAGAATCGATCATTAAATATGGGAGATTATTTCAAAAACCAATTAGTCCTAGGTTTTTGGATCAACCTCAAATAAAATCTCTGCGGCAAAATTCTCGGGAATCTCTTGGTCAATAGTTATCCAAAAATGTTTTTCTTTGGATGCCTAAAGCAGCGTAATTTAAAAACAAGTGTGCCCAAGTCTACCCAAAAGCCTATCGTACCTAAATTAAAACTCAAAACAACACAAAAATTGGCGAGAGCTTTTAACATGATTTTAAACAAGCATGCAAAATTTATGAAGATCAGACCATAGGTGGCGCTATAACTGTTTAAACTGTATTGGCTGTAAATGGTCATTTCCATCTATGATAGAGATGAAAACAGGCTTGTTAAATAAAACGTATCTTTATACGCATGTGCTTAAAGGTCGTAAACCACTTGAACCCCGACAATTGCTTCTCGCAGCTATATTATTTTGTTGTATTCACATTTTTTAATTAAATTAATATTATTAATTGAATTTATTTATAAATGAATTTTAGTGACTAATATTCAAACTGTTCCTCAATCATTTATTAGTTCTTAAATGTCAAAAAATGTCATTTTTCCAAGTTTTGTTAAGGCATCGATCTCTGTCGTAAGCCGCTTACACACCCGTGTCTCTCAGGTACTGCAGCTGCGAGGAGTTTGCTGCTGACGCTCAGCTGGTTTTCAACAACTGCGAACTCTTCAACGAGGACACGTCGGAAGTGGGCAAGGCCGGCCACTCCATGCGGCGCTTCTTCGAGAGCCGCTGGGCAGAGTTTTACGAGAACAAGGACCAATAGAGACGCTGCCCTCTGCTGCATGGGAGGAACGCCACGCTCCTTTACTACTAAATAAAAACTCTTTCTGGACAGCCCTCCAGTCCTATGTATGCATACACATGTAGATATATGTATAAATTTGTTCTGTTTGTTTTACGAGTATCTGTTTTTGCCCCTCCCCCTCCCAACCCACCTTGATTTCTTTATCACCTGGTGTTACGGCGTACAAACTTCTCATCTTTATTCGCTTTCATCCGTCACTCCTTTGGGGGTTGAAGTACTCTACAGGACTTGATTGGGTCACACTTGATGTCACGTGTCGCAGACACACCTCTATCAGGACGTTCTCACTGTTTCGCCTTCTGCTCCTTAACGTACTGCTCGTGGACCACGCGTGTCCCCTTGATTGAAAATGTAACGTAACGTGCTTTCGAGACTAGAAGCAATTTCCTCAGTATATTTTTCATTATATACTATATATACACACTTAAAGACAGAAAAAAAATAGTTGGGATTATTTAATAGCAATAGACTGTAGTGAATCTGTACAGACATGTCGTAGAGAGATGTATAGGTGACTCATGAAACGGCCAGTAAACATGCTATATCACGTGTAACTCATCACGTCTTTTGCTTGTAGAATATTGGTCTTTTGAACTGGAGGTTTGCCATCTTTTACTAAGGATTCGTTTTTTGTTTTTTCTGTCACGCCCCCTAAACCCAGAAAATCAGTGTTCGTTCATGATGAAATCTGACGTAATGCCAATAGCTGAATCATTTAGGCCGGTTTTAACTGGATTTTTAAGCTCCGCTAGCTAGATAGCCATTTTCAAAGCTTTTGCTTGGTGTATGACTATTGTCTGTGGGGAAAAACAAAAACGTTAGATCGTATATATATTGGTTTATATGGAAAGGATATGTACGTACTTATGGGTTCGTTAGCGCTGCTTATTTTGATTGGAATGAAATCTTCAGTGTGACTGGATCCGCTTTGCTCCTGGTTTTCATGAACATGATGATTTGTTATAAACCCTTGATCCATCCTCAGATGTTTAGACTGTTTTATGTGTTTTAATGATGTGTGTGTGTGATTGTTGGAACCTGGACCAACTCCATCAAAAAGGATATTGTAACCATGCTTTCTCAAATGAAAATGCCTTGCATCGTTAGTGGTTGAACTGACCCATAAGGATTTGCGAAATCTGAGCGTTTTCATTGCTCCCCTTATTATTCCAAAGCAGGATACACACCGAGTAGAGGAGCGCAGTAGAGCACACTATTCATGTTCATTCATACACTGAGCAGGAGATGCACCATTCACTCTGTTCCTCCTCATACAAAAAGGGACATTTGCTTCTCCTAATTTTTTTTTTTTATTTTAACAGATGGAAAACCTGAAGACAGTACTAGAACATTCAACCAAATGTGGTGTTAGTGAATTTTTAATAATGTACAGTTTTTGTGACTTTAAATTTGTTCCTTTCTATATTTTTAGGACCAATATATCGTTTTTAAGAGGCGACATTAAATGACCATGTTGTTTCGAGGTTATGTAACACGCGTGCATCTGTAGAATGTACTGTAACAGAAATAAAACACCTAGTAGACGAACATCTGGTCTCCTTAATGTGTTTATTATCTGTATAGTGTTTGGTAATGACGTTTGTATATTTAAGATGTCACACAACAAGCATTAATACTTAACATTAGCACTGCCTTGAGTCTGATATTGCTTTTATATATAAAGAAGTTGAAGGGGTGGTTGATAATGATTTCAGTTTTCTAACTTTAGTTAGTGTGTAAGGCCGGAGACACACTGGCTGCGTGGCGTGAGCGTTGCGTTTCTCTAACGTGTCAGCTGCGTGGCGGCTGCATCGCGTTTTCTGTGTCTTTGCACACCAGAAGCGTGTCTGACGCGGCGCTGCTGCTGCTAGGTGACATAGAGATGTCTACATTTGGATTAGCGCGATGTGTTGCTCGTGCCTTTATGACAACAATTTCAACTCTATTATCACACATCTTCCAAAATCCGAAAAATATGGAAGTGGGCTGTCTTATTTCAATAACATTTTCAAATTTTTTCAAACATTTTCAGGCTATTTATTTAGCCTGACGGTGGACCGTTTTAGACACACTCACTGTTGTTATTCTAGCCTCGTATCTCGTATCGTATCTTTATATCCTCCTGAGGCCCAGTATGTTTTTTTTCCCAAAAGTTTTTTTTTCTTCTTCATGTAATCACATTGTTATGAACATAAGAAACAAATGGAAAAAAAGAGATTAAGATATTTTTATGTTATGCTACCTCTGTAGTGGACACCAGGACTCGGTTGTTTAAAAAATAAAAATGACATAATTATATATAAGCAAAAATAATGGCAATATTTGAAAACTTATAATTATTATTATTATTATTATTTGTTTAAATTACTTTGATATCTGAATGTATGTCAAAACCTAGACTTTCAAACATCAAAATATAATTTATTCATATGTATTCGTGTACAAAATGCCATATAAACATTGTTTCCTATTGTTTTTTGCCTGGAAACGCTTCCAACCTTGCGTGTCGCGTGAAAAATAGGCGTCGGTTGTATTTCTAGCATGCACGCGTTTTCCCCGCGGCTCATGTTGCGCCTTGCGCGTGTCACGCGGGAAGTGTGCAAGCTCTAATCTGTTAACATGGGAGCCGAAATAAAAATGGACACGCCACGCTTACGAGACGCTCCCGCCACGCATCCAGTGTGTCACCGGCCTAATGTTGATGTTTGAGCATAAACAACATTTGCAAAGTTATGCCGCTCAAAGTTCAAATCAAAGGGAGATATTTTCTTATAGAGAAATCTCTTTTTAAGGACTACAACAAACGGCTGGTAGGAACTACAGGAGCTGTCTCCCAGGTTGGTGACATCACTAACCCTTACATTTACATACGCACAACCGGCGCTGCGTCATCATAGAATGTCCCCGCCCCCTTTTGGGGGAAAACAAACTAGACTCCCCATAGACTTCAATACAAAATAACGGCAAAAACCAACGTCCGTAGGCAGCCGACAGGCGTAAATAACTTAAGAAATCACTTATATACACCGGATGTCCAGCCTGCCTGCCATAGAGCGTGAAAAATACATTTTTTATGCCCGTTATCAACTAGCCCAGGCTACCTGCCATCATAATCATTAATTCATGAGATATACATTACGGTGTTTTTTTTACTTTAAAAAGCGAAATAAAATCATTCACTCGCTTACCTCGTGACTCGACGAGGTAAAAGTAAATGTCCGGGTAAGACACCTCTGGCCACTGGGTGGGGTTGTTACCCCAATTTGACGCTGATATAGGGACATGTTTTTAAATTGGCCAAATTAAGTTTGTGTGTGTATTTTTCACGCACTATGGCAGGCAGAGTGGACATATAATTACTTGACATGTTTTATATAAATGATTTCTTAACTTATTTACACCTGTAAGCTGTGTACGGACGTTAGTTTTTGCTGTTATTTTGTATTGAAGTCTATGGGGAGTCTAGTTTGTTTTCCCCCAAAAGGGGGCGGGGACAAAATTGACAGTTAAGTTCCCGGATGTGCCGGTTGTGCGTATAAACCTCGCCCCGGAACACGATTTGTTGATTATCAAGACAGAATATGCTGATCAAATGACTAGATTACACATAAACTACATAAATTCGTCAACTAACCGTTCAGAAATATTAACATGTTGTATTCTGAGTTAACAACTTTGTCTGACTAAGTTTTGAATAAAAGGCTGAACGTTTTTGAAATGTTCAGTGTCTGTGTGAGGTAAAAAAACATTGAGATGTATATAAAGGCTAGATGTGTCGTCCACGCTGCTGGCCAATGGAGGTCGACGTTTACCTGGCGGCCATCTTGTCACAGGCAGCTCGCTCACTCGTAACATTGTGTTAATGGTACTACATGTACTATTTAAATCACCATAACTTGCTCAATTTTCTACCGATTTTCAAACAGTTTGGTTTGTTATAAACGTCAGAGATGTAGCTATGACACTGCATACTTATGAATAATAAGTGTATAAATAAATAATCATCCAGATAATTATAGCCACATTAATAACGTTTGTAAGAAACCAAACCGTTTGTAAATCCGTCAAGATTTCAACGAGATAAGAGTATTTGTGTTCATGCTGACCACTCTTACATCAGCTTGTCTGTGACAAGATGGCCGCCGGTGATGACGATAGAAACTCCGCCTTAACACATCTAGCCTTTATATACGTAGGGCAGAGGCGATTGCGTGTAGAATAGGTCAACATCCGGGTATCTCTCCACTGGAGCGTGTTAACCTATGGTGTTAACGCAAACGTGTAAGTTTCACGTTTGAGGAGGTTAAACCCTAACATCTAGACGTTTTCCAAAGTGGACCATTTAGGCTGCTTCATTAAAAACATGACATTTATATGATTATTTCACATCTTGTCATGATAGCCTACAGGGTTGGGTTGGACAAATGTTGTTTTGGCCAATTTGTTTGATATAATCACAACAGTTTAACGTAAACAAGAATGGGATTAGAACTCACGACTCAGGACACACACATTTCTAATGCCTCTGATCAGCATGACTTTTATAGATACTTACAAGTGTGTAGCCTACCTATATAATATATTAGATTGTAAGTATCTATAAGTATCTTCTTTAATAGTGAAATGCAGTATTTCATGCTGGTATTATGATTGCTATTGATTAAGCCACCGAAATTGGTAGTCTGTTATTAATATTTTGGAGTGAAGATTTTAGGACAGTTACCACGGGATAAGTATCATGACACGTTTTTCAGCAACTGCGCTTGACGGAGTGGGAATGTTGTGTATTTTGAGCAGAGAGTCTGTGGCATGGAAACCCGTGTGTTGTGTTGGTAGTGCAGCATCACAGGCTCGAGCAGCAGGTGGTCGGAGTGTATCTGCACGCTTTGTGTCCCACAGATCCCCGGGGCGTGTGTGTGTGTGTCTGCAGCACATGCTGAAGGTATCCTGACCTGTCTGTCCCAGCTGGGCCTGGACCGTCCACGTTTCTGTCTCTGGAAGTATTGCTGTATTTGCTTTATTTCAATTGGAGAAAAAAAATCGCCTTTCACCTTTGACGCCAGGCTTCCAGAGACCTGAGTCCCGTCAGAAAGGGCAGGAGAAAAACAGGGATCGATGTATGCAACTAAACCACTCATCTCGTTGAGAGAATGATAATTTACTAAAATAGGCTAATATGTCACTTCTGTTATGTCGTGTTGCTTGCTGCAACAATACGCTGATTTCACGCAGCCGCCATTTTGAAATGGCTCCGGTGGCAAAAAAACGGAAGTGTCGCGCTACGTTTACATGGACACAATCGGATTGAAATCAATACGATTGATGAATCCGATCAAGGTGTTTACATGAATGATAAATAAAGTGATCGGGTTGATGTGCGCGTTTATATGTCACAAGATTCAAATCGGAATTGATTTTTTGACATGCGCACACTGCACGAATATGCCACTGTTCACGCATAAGCATAACTATTCGCCCCTATTGGTTCTGTATTTGTTTTAAACAACAGACTTTTTTCATCCGTCTTTTTAATTTTTATCCGTCTCTCTGGTCATGATTTGGAGACGATGAGCATGAACCATTTTACCGTGCTGATTGTATTTATCATGCAGTAAAACCCCTCAACCAAAAGTCGTGTGCGTACATGAGAATGTAAAACTGGTGGGACGTTGTCCTGCTTCACTGCACAGACATGGAGTGAAATGAGTTTTTTTTTAATAACGGAACATTCATTTATATGACACTTTATTCAACAGGAAGAACAGCTCGTTCCATGCGTCATACGTCATTACGCTATTTTAACGTCATTGCACATGCGCAGTCCTTAGTTTCGGTTCTCAATCAAAGTGTTTACATGTTCTCTCGCTCGGATTACAAAAGGAGTAAACCACCCCTTTCAATCCGATCGAAATTCTAGTCGGATCGAGCTCAATCGGAGTTTTTTTAGTCCGATTGAGCCGTCAATCCGATTAAAAGGGTCCATGTAAACGCAGCTACTGTCGCCTTTAATCATATCACAGTCGCAAATGCGACGGCATATTGTTGTTTAATGTAGAAATTTGTTATTCTAATGTTATTCATACTTTAGACTATATACAGTGAAATTCATACATTTATACTTTTTTATATATTCAGAACATAAAAAAGAAGCAAGAACAAGCTATATACATCCTATATTGGATATTAACATCCAATAGTGTAAACCGCAGCAGCAGCTTCAGGTTGGTATACTCCAAGACATTGTTGTCTATCTATAATTCTGGGATTCTTCCCACCAGAACCTCACTTTCGATTTCAAAATGGCGGCTGCATGAAATCAGCGTATAGGTTTATTCCTTTTTGTGTCCAACTAGCTTACGTAACACGGCAGAAAATTTAGATTTTGTAACAATGTCATTTTTTTTAGCGTCAGTATAACACGCTTCGGTTATGGGTAGGTTTAGGTCTGCGTTAGGGTTAGACCACTAGGAGGCGCCTTCTGGCCCATATATATCTGTGTCTCATATTGACCCTAAAGGGTGCCATGTGTGTTGGATGTCTACGCATTGGTAAAAGCGTCAGTATATGACGCCTTGGGATGAGAACAGGCTGGTATACCGTATGCCAAGAGTAATATTTATAAAAGATCATTTGTTTCATTTGCGGCTACTGTTTTAAATTAAATTCTCAATTGAGATTGCTTTTACAGGTGTGTGAATATGTACATTAATTAACTAATCATGTCTGTATGAACTATGTATGTCTTATGTGTTTTTACTGTGGCGAGTAATATGGTTGTAGAGCTAGTGTCAAAGATGAATTTCTGTCCAGTTAGTATGAACAGACAATAAAGTTAATCAAATCAAATCAAAGCTTCGGTTTCATGTCGACTTTAAGGTCTGATGTGTCCCATAAAACCAGAGACCAACATTTTAGAGAAAGCTGACTGTAACTTTTTTTGGTAACACTTTAGAATACGGTTCCTTCGTTAATGAATAACTACACAAGAACTAATGAGTAACACAATATTAACAATCTAGTAACTATTATTAACTAACAAGAAACTCTGATTAACGAACTAGTAAGTAATAGCGCACAGACGAAAGTGGTAGTTCACTATTAAGTAATCAATAACTACTATTTTTTTAATACTTCCCAGAGAACTACTGAAAAAGTTTATTAACAATTTAGTAACTACTATTAACTAAAAGAAACTCTTTTTAACGAATTAGTAAGTAATAGCTCACAGATGAAAGTGTTACTAGATACTTCTGTGGGAATGACTAATTATTTGGATTCGTATTTTAAAGTGAAGATCATTGGAACTAACTAGAAATTACTCAAGACATTTTCTAAAAGTATACTAAAGTTCACCAAAAATCTCAAACGTTTGCACAAATCATAACTAGAACATGTAGTAACACTTGAGTAATTACTAGTTAGTTCCAATGATCTTCACTTTATAATACGGATCCAAATAATTAGTAAGTAATAGCTCACAGATGAAAGTGTTACTAGATACTTCTGTGGGAATGACTAATTATTTGGATCCGTATTATAAAGTGAAGATCATTGGAACTAACTAGTAATTACTCAAGTGTTACTACATGATCTAGTCATGATTTGTGCAAACGTTTGAGATTTTTGGAAATGCCTTTAGTAACACTTGAGTAATTACTAGTTAGTTCCAATGATCTTCACTTTATAATACGAATCCAAATAATTAGTCATTCCCACAGAAGTAGTAACACTTTCATCTGTGAGCTATTACTTACTAATTCGTTAATAAGAGTTTCTTTTAGTTAATAGTAGTTACTAGATTTTTATTAAACTTTTTCAGTAGTTCTGTGGGAAGTATTAAAAAATAGTAGTTATTGATTACTTAATAGTGAACTACCACTTTCGTCTGTGCGCTATTACTTACTAGTTCGTTAATCAGAGTTTCTTATTAGTTAATAATAGTTACTAGATTGTTAATATTGTGTTACTCATTAGTTCTTGTGTAGTTATTCATTAACGAAGGAACCGTATTCTAAAGTGTTACCCTTTTTTTTAGTAGTTCTTGCCATTTTTTTTTTTATCATTTTTGGACCCATAGATTTTTACATCGTCATCAGTGTCGTAACAGACTATATCACACCTGATTTTATGATTTTTAGTAACCATTTCATAAATAATAATAGTCCAAAAAAATGAACATGGTGAATGTGAATTTGAGTCGAATTGATTTCATATAACCACTAGAAATCATCAGGCACAGACTGGTTAAAAGTTATAGGCCAAATGAAAAATGAAATTAGGTCTAAGAAAAGCTACTTTGTTTGCAGTTGACAAGTTTGATGGTCGTTGTTTAATGAATTCACATTTTTTGGTGTGACTTAAGTGTCCAGATATTTTGAGGCCATTGTGGAAATCTCTTTTGCTGTGTCCCAATTCAGATCCTTTGGAAGGACTGTGAAACCCCCGAGATCAGGGATGAAGACCTCTGCTCTAACTTTACCTTTCCTAACTCTGTTCTACACGTTTCTGTCCTGCTCTTTTCTAGTAATCCTTAGCTGGCAGTTTGATGCTGTGTGATGCACTCTGTGCTGTTCCTGTGTGTGTGTGTGTGTGTGTGTACTGTTGGTGTCAGCATTCTGTGTGTGGAGAATGGAGAAAAAAGGTTTCTACACTGTCAAGTCGACCTCCCCTCGCTGGCCTACGCCGGGTTTAGCTTCACAAAAGAGGGGATCACTGCTGCACAAACCACCAGCATGAGGTGGATTACAGGCGGGATACGCACACACACACACACACACACACACACACTCTTCCCCCCGACCTCTCCAAGTCAGTGTTGACCTTGATCTAGTCTCAAAAGTTGAACTTTCACTCTGACCTGTGATCAGCCTATAAGCAAACCATGTCCAAATCTAGAGGGCCCCCCAACAAATGTGTTGAGATAAATATTGTGGCTGCAAATGATCTTTCTTTGCACATTTTCTTTGCAAAAAAAGATCATTAGCCATCTTGGAAAACAGTCACGACAAGTCAGCGAACTTCTGAACTGTATGAATGGTGTTTGTGGTTCGACTTGTTGAGAAGATTTTCTAAGATGGCTCCTGTCTGTATACACGAAGTGGATCGTCTTAATAAAGTATCTTCTTATTAAACGGTCTGTACACTTACAAAGTTGTCAATGCTTCGTTTTGCATGTATGGAGCCTTGTTATGTTACTGCGTTAGTGTGGGGCTATTTTGAGCCTTGTTAGTGGTATTAACTAGCGATTTCTTTTTACTTAGTAAATGTCCCCAGTACTAGCATAATATGCTAAACAGTTTTTAGAGATAAAACTCGTTTCATTCGATTATCATGAAAACAAATCTCAGAGAACGATTGACTAGGTACCGATGTGTTATTAGACCAAAGGTTCGTTTTGCGCCGGAGTTCTCCTTTAATCATTGTGAAGTTCAAGTCATGTACCATGGTGGAGTTCATTTATAGCCTCTGCCGATTGTATTTAGGCTTAAGAAAAGTCGTGTTCGTTTGTGGAGATTATCATGATGAACAAAACGTGCAAGAATCATGAACTTTTGTTGGTTTCGGAGCTTATTTTCTGCATGCCAATGGAAATATCCAATTGGGTTTTTGCCGAAGAAACCAATGTGATGCTAATTGCTAACACACATGTTGGCCAACAAAATGTGTGTCCTACCCGCCTCGAATCCGGGTCTCTGGCGTGCGAGGCGAGCGCTCTAACAAAGAGACTAAAGTGTTTTGGCAGCGCAGCATTTGTTTTCAAGGAGGCTAAAGACCCCAGATATCAATTAGTCATATTTAATTGCATGGTTTTTGTGTGTCTGCAATAGGATGCTAGAAATGAAACATTTCAGTGAAGCTATATTAGGCCTATCCAGTGCGAATGAGCCTAAATTGACAGCCCGTTCTCATCCCAAGACGTCATCTAACTGACGCTTTTGACCATACGTCAACATCTGTCGTTTTAGGACACCCTTTAACGTCAGTTAGATATCTATCTAACGCTAACCCTACCCCTAAACCTACCCGTGTCATCTAACTGATGCTAAAGGTAAAGCGTCAGTTAGATGACGCCCTAGGATAGTGTCATCTAACTGACGTTAAAGGGTACCCTAAAACGTTGGATTTTGACGTATGCTCAAAAGCGTCAGTTAGATGACCTCTTGGGATGAGAATGTGTTGAAATTGAACATGTATCCGCTCTCAGAAAAAAGGTACAACGCTGTCACTGGGGCAGTACAAGAGTGAAAAGGTACATATTTGTACCTTACCTAAAATTTGTACCTTATCTTTGTACCTTACCTAAATGGTAAAGGTACATATTAGTACTTTAAAAGCTCATATTAGTACTTTTTCGCTTTTGTACCAGAGTACTGCCCCCGTGACAGCGCTGTACCTTTTTTTCATAGTGTTTAAAGGCCAATAAAAGGTCCCGATTGCATGTTTAGCTCATCTAAAACAGGCCACTTTAAAGCGCCGTCTACCTCTGCCGCATCATAATAGGTGTCATGGCAACTGAATCAGACTGTCTCCATGGCAATCATCACAAGTAGGATGATGAAAGGCCAGAAACAATAGATAATATATGTGTGCACTTTCATTCGTTTATAATTAAAGGACGTTGGCGCCGAAGCCCAACAGTGGCAGATAATGATAAACCAAAACAGTCTTATTGGCCAAGACTCAAACCCTCAGTCCTTGCACTAGGGGTTGAAGTTGCTCAGTGGCTCTGCAGGGCAGGCGAATGCGAGCGGCCGAGGGCATTAAAGCTCTCCGTGCCCGATTGAAGCTGATGTTTATGATGCATGCTGAGCAGCCGTGGAGGTTCGTCAGCACTGCTAAGCATTTAGCGGGAGGAAGGGAGGGGTGATCCCTTTGTGCCGGGCCTCCTGTAGTCTCCTCCACTGGAATTAATTAGCCTCTTTCTGACAGAAGACACCCTTCCATCGCAGCCCGTGCCCTCAAACACACACACACACACACACACATACACATCAGGACAGACTGACTGACTGACTGACGGACGGATTGTATAAGATCAGACTTGGAATGGCAATAAAAGAGGTAAGGACAAATAAAACACAGTCATTGATTGGTTGGACATTCAGCCCAATTTGCGTCCAATTTGCTGTGGATCCAGTTTGCGTAAAAGATCAGGTTTTAGGATGAACTTATGATGAAATGCAAGCTAAAGATTTTCGGTGACATCCATTGTGTCAGCTGATTCAATGTCTTTCCACTTGTAACTATGGAATAAATGTACGGTGACTATGAAATACTTCTATTTATTGACTTGCTTGCATCGTCACAAAACAAATGATATTACATATTATATTTAAATCTAAATATGTACTAAACTGTAAAAGAATCTTCATGATTAGTAATCACAACATTTTTTCTTTTGTCAAATCAACTTAAATTCTTTATTTAGTTCAGATAACATATAATTTTGAGTTTCTGGTGATTAAATGATTCTCCTTCATTGAATTAACTCACTTTTTCCATTTCAATGAACTTAAAATTTTAAGGCAACCAGGTTACTTACTTTTTAATTTAAACCAACAATATTTTTTTTTACAGTGTACTGTGAAAAGTTGCTACCTTAATTTTTTAAGTAATCAACTTGGATGTTTGTTATTTCAACTTAAATTACATTCAATGAGTTGAATCTTGTGTTATACAAGAGTTCAAGCAATTTAAAAACGTATGTTGTCAACTTGTTGATCATATAATTTTTTACTGAGTATAATTGAATTGAAGACTTTTTTTCTTTATTTATTTTCTGAGTTTAGTTAATTAGTGTCTCAATTTATTCAGTAGTTTTCACTAGTGCATGTTTGTTTAAAACAGTTTGCTGTCTCTTAAGTTTTGGGTTTAGATAAACTTTTGGAATATCAAGATATTGTCATTAGACTTTAATTTGAACTAAAAAGTTAGTATTTTCTCTGTGCATTGGCGTTTTAATCATCTAAATTACTGTCATCTTATTTTTTAACATTTTGTAAAAAAAAAGAGCTGTTTAAGAAATGATTTACTGGTTACTGATTCATCACAGGTTTAACGTAAAGTTATTTGCTTCGATTCACACCAGGAGCTGAGGAGCCGTCAGTTTTGGCAGGGGATTCTGGCAGAGCTTCTTGGTTCCCTGATCTTTGTATCTGCTGTGTTGGGCTCTTTGGTGCCGGGGCCGGACGGGGCCTCCCCGGGGCCCATCTACCCCGCACTGGCTGCCGGTATGGCAACTGTTGTCCTGGGATATTGCTTTGGTGAAATCAGTGGGGCTCAGGTAAATAACTGATTGATTGATTTATTTGCTAACTCAACTGGTAAATCGTGGTGTTAACAATGGCAGGCCATGTGATTCCCAGAAATCACATATATATAATAATAGCATAAAGTCAGCTTGAGGCAGAAGTTTTGATAGTTCTTTCTTCCCTATTGTGGCATATCTAAGTGAAACGCTTCTGGAACAAGAACAAATGTGGGGCGGGAATTGATTCGTTGATGGGGAATTGATTGGATGGTTGTAGTTTGCTATTGGTGGAACTCCTGTGAATGAGAGGTTGCCCCACCCTCACTCCAGTGAACAGAGAGAAGAGATATTCGCTCGAAGAGGAAGATGTTTTGATTAAAGATTATGAGGGGACATGAATAAACATTTTTAATATAACTCTGATTGTTTTCGTCTGAAAGAAGCATGTCATACACACCTAGGCTTCAGGGTGAGTAAATCATGGCCTAATTTTCATCATGAAATAACCTGATATTCTGATTTCATTTGATTCTCATCAAGCCAAACAACTTTATTGACCTATAAAACATGTGTAATGTATTTCAGCAGTTCTACAGCAATAAGATTGACAAGGAGTACAATAAATTAGTCTTTAGTGAATTTCACAGACATCAACAATCAGTGTATGAATCTCAACATCATCTCAACAACATCATCTCAACAATCTCAACAATCTTTGGTGACAATCAACAAAATATTCACATAATCAGATTAACTTTGGACGTCAGAAAAAAGCTACTAAATCAACAGCAAATATTTAGGGTTAAAAAAATATTTGGACAATAATAGGACAATTCAGCTGCATAAATTGCTCATGCTGCGGTGCAAGCTGGGAGTTTTGTACAATGCTGCTACCCAGCATGCAGTGCTGCAAGGCACTTTTGATTGTCACCATTGTTGAGATTCATACACTGATTGTTGAATTCTGTGTTTTTCACTATTGACTTATTTGTTGTACTCATTGTTAATCTTATTGGTGTAGAACTGCTGGAAAACAGTATACATGTCTTTATTGTTCAATACATTTGTTTGGCTTCAGTAGAATACAATGAAAACAGAAAATTTCATGACAGGTTATTACAGGTTCCGGTAATTTCATGACAATTATAAAGCCATCTTTTGTTTCTGGCCGTCTTTTTTCTGTTCTCTTCTTTTCTTCAGTGATTGTGCTTGGTAACAGGCTTCTTAAGGATGAGATGACTCCATATTTAATATACACAGATTTTTTGTGTGGCTCAGATAAGGGCCAGTTCTGGTTTATTTATTTGCTCTTGGCTGACATGTGGCATTGCTATGGCCAGCTTGTGGCCCAGATCTATACAAGGGCCGTCATTCCACACTACATGTGGGCCATATCAGTTTTCCACAAGATGCAGGGTGGATCTGGGCCAAAACATTGCTATGTGGGTTGTTGCATATGCAAATTATGATACACTACTACAAAAGAAAGCATATGTATTCACAAAAATGTCTATTTGTACAAATTGCAACAAATTTAATTCTGAATTTTGCACACGCAATTTGAAAGGCATTTGTTTTTGGTTTATGTTTTACAAGTTTATGGATGAAAGTGTTCATTATTTTGAGACTACATTCATCCTAAAGTAGGCTACGGGAATTAGTAAGAGTGAGTACAATGATCTGTGGGATGGTTGATATGAGTGTAAGAGTGTGCTGTTGTTTTTAGGTCAATCCTGCAGTGACTGTGGCGCTCTTGGCCACCCGTAAGGTGGATGTGTTCAGGGCACTGGTGTATCTGCTGGCCCAGTGTTTGGGGGGGATCCTCGCCACGGGCCTCATGTACCTGTCGCTGCCCCTGAAGTCCACCGCACAGAACTACATCAACAAGGTGCAGAGGACATGTTCACACACACATACTGAACCCGTTGGTCCTGAAACAACATTCACGTCCACCGATTTTAGGGCTTATTAACTCTATAAAGCCTACCGTATCATATTTGATCCATGTGTTTCTAACGCCTGTAGACGATCAAAACTTCCTGTACACAAACTTTTATAACTTCTGTTGTCTGATTTATAGTTTATTCTTCATTAGAATGTAAAAGGCCTTTTAGTATTATTGTAAAAAGCCCCCTACAGGTTGTGATACGGCATTATTTTGCATTATTTTTAGGTACAATGAACTTGGATGTTTAAGTCATTTCAACTTAAATTGACTTAAAAAAGAGTTGAATCTTGTATAACTTAAAAGGTTGAGAATTGCTTAACTTATTTTGATGAGTTAAAGCAATTTAAATACATGTCTTGTCATAACTTATTGATCACAGGTTTTTTACAGTGTATTTGAAAAAGTATATAATAGGCAAGTCAATCAAAAGAGACATTCACCAAATATGCTTAAACATTTCTGTCAGTAAAATACACTTACATTTAATTTTAGGTAATTGCTGAGAAGTGGGACCAAAAAGTATTTAGTCAGCTCTCCTACTTAGAATAATGAGAGAGGTCTGTAATTTTCATCATAGGTACACTTTAACTATGAGAGACAAAATGAGAAAAAAAATCCAGGAAATCACATTGTAGGATTTTTAAAGAATTTATTTGTAAATTATGGTGTAAAATAAGTATTTGGTCAATAACAAAAGTTCAACTCAATAATTTGTAACATAACCTTTGTTGGCAATGACAGGTCAAACGTTTCCAGCCAGTCTCCACCAGGTTTGCACACACTGTAGCTGGTATTTTGGCCCATTCCTCCATGTAGATCTCCTCTAGAGCAGTGATGTTTCGGGGCTGTCGCTGGGCAATAGGACTTTCAACTCCCTCCACAAATTTTCTATGGGGTTGAGGTCTGGAGACTGGCTAGGCAGGACCTTGAAATGCGTTTCACGGAGCCACTCCTCCGTTGCCTGGGCGGTGTGTTTGGGATCATTGTCATCCTGGAAGATCCAGCCACGTTTCATCTTCAAGGCTCTCACTGATGGAAGGAGGTTTTGGCTTAAAATCTCACGATACATGGCCCCGTTCATTCTTCCCTCAATACGGATCAGTTTTCCAGTCTGCTTTGCAGAAAAACAGCCCCAAAGCATGTTGTTTCCTCCCCTATGCTTCACAGTATGGTGTTCTTGGGATGCAACTCTGCATTCTTCTTCCTCCAAACACGACGAGTTGAGTTTTACCAAAAGGTTTTTTTTTTGGTTTCATCTGACCACATGATATTCTCCCAGTCTTCTGGATCATCCATATGCTGTCTGGCAAACTTCAGATGGGCCTGGACATGTACTGGCTTAAGCAGGGGGACACGCCTGGCACTGCAGGATTAGAGTCCCTCTCGGTGTAGTGTGTTACTTATGGTAGCCTTTGTTACATTGATCCCAGCTCTCTGCAGGTCATTCATCAGGTCCCTCCATGTAGTTCTGGGATTTTTGCTCACCGTTCTCATGATCATTTTGACCCCACGGGATGAGATCTTGCGTGGAGCCCCTGTCATTGACCAAATACTTACTTTCCACCATAATTTACAAAAATATTCTTTAAAAACCCTACAATGTGATTTCCTGGATTTTTTTTCCTAATTTTGTCTCTCATAGTCGAAGTGTGCCTATGATGAAAATTACAGACCTCTCTCATTATTCTAAGTAGGAGAACTTGCACAATCAGTAGCTGACTAAATACTTTTTGGCCCCACTGTACATTTTTTGTCAGGGCTGTGTTTATAAATGTACTGTTTAAAGATGTTTTGCACTTACTTTCTAGTTCACAGAGAATGAACATGACACTTAATGTTACAAAACAAATCTAAAACGCCCGTCTCGTTTCCTTCTCTGAAGGTCCCGGTGGACATGAACGCAGGCCAAGCTCTCGTGATGGAGATGCTTGCCACGTTTGTCCTGGGCTTCACCGTATTTTCTGTGGAAGATCAACGGAGGAGAGAAATAAACGAACCTGGGAACCTAGCCATTGGGTTTGCTGTAATCACTGCAATCTTCATTGCTGTAAGAAATAGATACTTTTATTCTGCAAGGATGCATTCTATTGATACAAATTCACAATAAAGACATTTATAATGTTACAAAAGATTTCTATTTCAAATCTTTCAAATTTCTTATAACTTAAACAATGTGAACTACCAGTCAAACTACACAATCTATTGTCCATTTGACAGCTATTTTTAATTATTATTATTTGTGAATAATGATCCCATTGTGCTGTCCTCCCTCTGCATGCATTATTGTAAACTTAATAATTATGATTTTTAAATGTATGTTTGTGGATTTCAGGGGAGGTTTTCTGGTGCCAGCTTGAATCCGGCTCGCTCCCTCGGTCCCGCTATAATCCTTGGCTATTGGGAACACCACTGGGTGAGTTAAACAGCTATTTCCAGCAGCACTGCTGACTAGTTAGTGCTAATTAATACAAACGGAAATGACACAGTTCTGCAATTAACATCAAGGAAACGTTTTCTTACAAAAAAAGTGAGTTTGGAGCTCTGCTTCCTCTTGTGTTCAGGTCTACTGGATCGGGCCAATACTAGGTGCAGTCCTGGCTGGAATATCCCACGAGTTTATTTTTGCCCCCAGTGCGTCCAGACAGAAGCTGGTGGCTTGTTTGACCTGTAAGGACATTGAGATTGTGGAGACGGCCAGCGTGTCTCGATCGTCCCTGTCCACCGTCACACAGAGCGCCATGAGAAACAAGCAAAGCAACAAACTGGAGCACAGCTAAGCTCAGTTTCAACTGACCAACAATTCAATTCTTTTTTTTATAATTCGTCAATGTCACAAAGGGTGTTATTCGTGAAACATGACCAGAACAAATTGTGTGTCATTTCTTTATAACCATTCTTACATAAATTGCACCATGCAAGTTATTGAGAACAGATTTAAGAATCATTCACACAGAAGTTTGTCCTGCTCGTGTTTCACAAATGAGGACGAGCAAGTGGAAAATGTTACCACATATTTCCTTCAAAATCTGTAAATATTGAGTGAAAATATTTTCATAGAATATTCTATTGTGGATCAGAAGCTGTACTGTCTTAAGTAGTCTATGACGCTCAGCTTGAACATGGATAGTTATAAAAGTGCCAAACGTTTGCCCATGTGGCTCAAGCTTGCTATTTTTTTTTTTTGCTCCCCAACAGACTTTAAAGGAGCATTTCACCCATTTCAACATTAAACTTTATTGAAAGTGGATCATATATGTAGTCGAAATGTGAAAGAATTTTTGAATTTGGTGCCCTCTTGACTGAGAAATAACTGAAGGGCGCATTTGTATGTAAGACAACTACTCCCACAATGCACCACATTGCACAGCTCCGCAAGCCACACCCACTAATCCGGAACTGCGCACACATCAGAGAAATCACTCTTCCGTCTACAAGGCTAACGTTAGCTGTCACCAGAGTTTGAAATTCATTTCACGCAAAATTTCTAGTTAGTTGGCTGTGGCGAGCAGGACGAGGGGCGTAAGAGCGGCGCGAGAGGACGACGCGAGGCCGGTGGTGTGAGTGATGATGAAAGACAGAGATGCACCGACCGGTCTTGTATCTCTCACAGAGGAGCGGGAGCATAAACGGCAGATCGAGAGAGAAACAGCCCTGATTTTATGTTGTGTGTGGACATCAGTCGTCAATGAGGGGCTGTTTGCTTATACTTTCGTTTGGTATTTGTTCATTTTAATATTAAAATGTTTAAATGTTCGCCGATTCCCGCCTCCTCCTTCCCACAACAACAAACCCTGTTAACGTTACATTGGCAAACTCATTAATGAATTACTCCTTGTTTGTATTTATTCTATATGGTGAATTTACTGCATGATACCTGGATGTTCAGTCAGGCGAAACTAGGAAACTAGGACTAGCACAACACAAACGTCCGTGTGCTCGTCTGATTCGGAGATTTCGTTCAGTAGAAATTGCCATAGTTTAAATTCTCTGAAGCAGACGGACTTTGTGTTCATAGGCCGTAGCGCACATCGAGAGCACATGGACAGCAGTCTGCCTCAGCTCGAGCCAGTCTGGGCTCTTCGACCGCGACAGGCAGCCGCCTCCGGTTCCTCCATCAGCCTCAGCTGCTCTTCACTATACTGCGACTCGTAAAGATAGCCACGAAAATCGGATTCGAGCTGCAGAATTTCAAAATCCTCTTCCATATCATGTTTAGTTTCTTCCGTCATCATCATATTTCCAATCTCCACAGCGCTTGTTAGCTTAGCTTCCAAACAAGATGGTGGATATTGATTCAGTATCTGCAAGTGAAGTCCCACCCACTGATCTGTAATAGGTCTGTAGGGTGAGTGGGTCACACAACCTTGAATAATAATGAGCTAATGTTTGTAGTCTATACAGATTTTAATGAAATGTGACTTCCTGCTTATTATGACGCAAAATGATGATTTTTACGTCATGATAAGCAGGAAGTAAAACACTTAAATCCTTATTTCTCCCATCTCAGGAGGAAATAAGGGAATAAACCATGACCATTCAGAAATATGACTGGGTTTCTAAAGATACAAAGCTTTATGCAAATGGGTGAAGTGTCTCTTTAACAGTCAACTAATACTCTATGAGAGTTAGTTGACAAGTTACTTATAGTCAGTAGAATGTCTAAAGTGGACCATCGAAATAAAGCGTAGACTATAAATACTTTTTTCGAAATCCACTGTTAACCAAAAAACGGTGTAAATTTAATTTTATCGCTTTTTTATCACTATTATGTCAGGTTGATTGTTGATAGTGTCATTATCTTTAGTGGGAACAAATATAACTGTGTTCTCAAGATTTACTATGTTTATCATTTGGAGCATAAGCTGACTTTCAGATTTATGGGATACTTCAACTCTTACTGTACTTGATATCAAACTGTCATTTATAAACTATGTAAACTAGAACTATAATACATTTCCTGCCATGACACAAAAAGCATTTGTTTTCTCGCATAGATTTGCTCTGCTACAAATTACTCTGATCCACATTTCAACTTGTACTTGTAGTATAATTTAATAAACGGTAATATTGTTTCTCTGTGTTCTTACAGAAAGCATGTTGAACATTTCCACATTACACACACACACACATGTACACACACACACACACAGAGGTAGTGTGTTGTGTTTCACCCTTAAACTTGAATAT